>JAYDZG010000004.1:14892962-14911052 GCA_034509265.1 Microcambeva bendego | reverse complement strand
CATGTTCTCCTCGTGTCCGATTGGGTTTCCTCCGGGTACTCCAGTTTTCTCCCGCAGTCCAAAGATATGCTACCAGGTTAATTGGAGACACTGAATCGTCCTGTAGGTTTACCCTGTAACTGGAAACAGCTGCACACCAGTCCCAAGTCCGGATAAATGGGGAGGGGTGGAGAAAGCAGAAATGGGTAGGGGTGGAGAAATGGCAAACTACTCCACTATCATTGCCAAAATACTTCATGGATCGGTGATCCAATGACCGACAGTCGGCTGCGACTAATCGGATAATCATCATCAATGCAATGCCAGGTAGTGTGACCAAAAAGGAAACTGACCCAGTTTGCCTAAACACCTAACTTTTTGTTCACGTTGTCAATTGCATGAGATGCCCTCACCCTGAATGTGTAGAAGTGTTTTTTTCCAAAACATTTTATAACAAAATTACTTTTGAAGGAAAGCTCCAATTTTAGGTTTACCTGCCTGGACACTTCTGACTGGACAGAACTTCAGTGATATAGGATATGCATTAAGCTCTGCTCCTGCAGCTCCAAGGTTGGCAAGGAGAAACCTCCTGTGTGTTTTCTGCATTTGAATCGCTCCCTTCAACTTGTCAGGGCTTTGATTCTTCTGACAAGATCCCCCTGCTGCATTTTTGCTTCAATGCTCATCACACTCTGTTGTCTCCACACCTACCATACGTGTCTCGCATGTCTTCCTGTGAATTCCACTAAAAAGCATGCTGTTTGTGAATAATAGTGTAAATGGAATGCGGCCAACAGTCATCCTTAATAAGCAGAATTTACTAGGGATTTATAGAGTGAGCTGATTTCCTTGCATAGTTTAATTAGTAAAATGTACCGAATGAGCTTGATTTTGGTTTTTCTCTGTTTCTTATCATTCAGAATAAAATCCTTCCTCATCTGTAAACAAAAAGCACAAATGTACATAATAAGAAAAGTACAAATTTAACATTTCTAAAACTCAATGTCATCATTTTTCAAAATAGCTTATTTAATCTGATAATTTTTTACGCACCATTTTCACCAACAGCTGCAACAGATACATTTTTATATTTCAAATCTGAGTGGCATAGTGGCTCGAAGGGTGTCACTGTCACCTCAAGGCTAGAAGGTCTTGGGTTTGATTCCCAGATGGGTCATTTCTGTGTAGAATTTCAACCAAGGGTTGGTCTGATCTGTCAAACTGAAGGCAGGAAAAAATTCAGACAGCTTACCAGTTCGTCACCGAGCAGCTACACACAATTTTTAATACCTCCAATTAGCCTGACTGCATGATTTTGAACGGGAAACTGAAGCACATGGTGGAAACCCACACAGACACAAGGAGAACATGAAAACTCCAAACAGAAATCTAACCCTGGCTTGTTGCCGTGAGATGACAGTGTACCCACTGTTTCGCCTCCGAGATGCTCTTTTATTCTTTAATTTCTCAAACAGACAGAGTTTTCTTTTTATTCTCTTTTTTTCTTAAATTACATATGTTGGGGTTATGTTATTTGCCTCATAAAAACACTAAAAATGTTTTCTTGTGTGCCTTCTAAATAATAATAAAAACAGTGTTCTTTGATATTCTGCTTTTTAGATATTTTAAAGAAATATGTTACATCTGGGACAGCATGGTGGCTCAGTGGGTAACACTGTCACATCACAGCAAGAAGGTTTTGGGGCAGCCCGGGTTCTTTTATGTGGATTTTACTGTGTATATTTGTGTTTCCCACAGTCCAAAAACATGCAGCCAGGTTGATTTATGACACTGATTTGTACCATAGGTACCTAGCCACTAGGATGCTTAAACCAGTTCATTGTTGTACCAGTCCCAAGTCTGAGTAAATACAGAGGGTTGTGTCTGGAAGGGTACTTAAAAACTATGCCAAATCAATCATGAGGATCACTATTCGCCTTTGGGATCCCTAACGAGAGCATCTGAAAGAATACCAGCACACTTTGTCATCATTATATTAACTATTAAAATAAAAATATTCCTCTCAACACTTCACACATGTAATATGTTGATTAGCTGAATTATCACTGTTAATTGTCTGTCTGGCAGTTTTAGATTGAAACTAAGCGCTAATATTCCTGAATACTTGAAGATTGTGTTTTGTTCTAGTAAAGCTGTGATATTTATCATGCAAGCTTTGTACGTCTTTACATCAAATATACTTTTGAACAGAAATATGCTTTCTGTTGTATCCCTAAAGGAATCCCTTCTTTTTACTGTTTATAATAAAAAATAAAGAGGCTTAAAAAACTTTTGCATCTGGAGATCTTGTAAAAATAACTTAACAATCCTCAGCTGATTTTCCTGACATATTCAAATGTAGGGCAGTGTTTACCCTCCTGAGATGGGCCATCCCAGAGCTAGAATGTTTTTTCAGTTTAAGTTTTATTTAGCATGTTTTTGTTTGTTTGTTTTCCCAACCTAAATACACTTTAAATAATTATTTCATTAAAAGAGAAGAAAAATACTTGTTATCGACTGAACCTGTGGGAAAAGTTAACCTATTCACCCAGTTTTCTGACTGATTATACAGTATAATCCTTAAAAGCAACACCCGCCCCATCTAGCAACACCTACCATGATCATGCCTAGGATAAATACATTGATTAAATCAAACTGCCCTACAAGAGCATTATCCTAGGGTTCTCGTCATGACGTCTCGTCAGAAATAATTTCATGGTATCTCAGATTTATCCTAAATTCCACTGCTTAGTGAGAATAAGACATTTTTGGAATGGTTTTTGGTAGCTCAGTGGTAAAATACTGGTTAAGTATGCTGCGCAAACGCTCAAAAGCAACTTTGATTGTTCATTTATTGTTGATGTGCATTTTTTGGAAATATTATCAGGCATAGGAACAGACATGTTTGGGAAGGTGCTCAACACAATGAATACACCTCTAATCAAATAATTCAAATAACTCATGATCAAATTGCATAAATAAATAAAAAACTGGCAAAAACAAGGCCATTTAACATGTAGGCAATACATTATGCATGGATGCTCTACATGGATGTAAGCGTTTTCAGTGGGGCTATAATGTTAAGTGTTGTGGTTAATTATGCACCAAACAATGTCAGACCGTGTTTGTGCAATCCCTGTTCGATGCTGAGGGTCAGAGGAAAAGTGTGTAACAACGGTTTGACCTGGCGCTCAGCACTGCATGAGTGCTAACCGTAGGAGGGTCAAGGGCAGGGGTGTCAGAAGCATTTTTAATATGTGAGGACACACTTGGAGGTGGGGGGATCTGGCTCTCACCAACAATTACTTTATGGGCACATTTTACTTTTAATTTTGTGGATTCTTTTTTTATTTAGTGCCACAGTGATACTCAATGGTGTGTTTAAAAATAAGAATTAGTGCAAAGAATTGATCATCAACCAAGAATACCCTACTATTACTTAAAGTAAATGAGGCAAAGCTTAATCCTAATATTTCATTGCTTAGCTGACATTTATTTAATATGGCCTATAGTTAATTTGGAGGGCAGATAACAAAAGAATAAGGTTTTAGCAAAAGCTGGACATTGTGAGATGGGAATGGGGCTGCCTCCTCTAGTTTCGAGCAGCCTGCATCTTTAGTGTCTATGCACTGAGGATTCACTTCAATTGCATTTGATGAGTTGGAGTTGAAAAACTTGGAGTGGATATTCATTGCTTTGTGTATTCTTTTGCGAAGCAGTAGAAACAGTTCTGGATGAACTTATATTTTATGTTAAATGTGGTGGGGTTCAAACGAATAATTATACAATGTCAAGGGGAAAAATCCCTTTTAGATTTAATGGTGAAAACGCCCATGGGCACATGTTAATATTATTTTTTTAATATTGATGAATAAAGAATAAAGCAAAAAGGGTACTGCTTGAGCAGCACTGGGTGTCTATCTGTGCACGTGTCAACATATTATCACAAACCTTCTTGTCACTTTTTTTCATCACAAAATGTAGTTTGGGAGAGCAGGCAGACTCATCTGAGATACATTTTAATGGTAGATTGTGTAGTGTGAAACTTCCATCGCTGATCAGAAAAGATTGCATATATCAAGATGTGTAGTGTGAATTGTACAGCGATCTGAACAACTTGAAAGTCGTGTAGTGTGAACTTGACTGTGTGCTGGTTCAAACCGACCACTGCCAGGTTTCCACTGTTGGGCCCTTAAACAAGCCTCTCCAATCGCTTTGACAATTTATACTCTCACAGTACTGTAAGTCACTTTGAATAAAATCAGCTGCTCAATGCTAAAAACACAAATGTCAATAACATTCATATTTAACATTACTGCCTATAATATAGGCCTGGGTGTATCTGGTCTATACAAAATATGTATTGAACATGCTGGGCAAAAGAACAAGCTCTGTCTTGGTCAGTCCTCACAAATCAGAGGAAGATGATAGTCAAGCTCACATTTACTCTCACCAGCTTCTTCAGCACCAGACTCCTCCACCCTCTGTGTAAGAAGGAGTGGTACAGCAGCTCCATCATTCCTGCAGCAATCAGAGTTCAAAATAACAACCAGACCCTGTTAGAAATGATCATCCATCAGTCTCTATAACGATAACTCTCCATAACATTCACAGTGTGCCTGTGAATAATAATAAGAAATATAGTACACATATTATCAAAATGTATATTGTATTCACATTTAATCTGCCTAAATGACCCGTGTCACATGTAATATGCAATTGGTTGTGCAGTTCAAAATGTTCATTTGTGTTTAGCAATTTAACATTTTTCATTTGGATAGCAAAAAATGTTTATGAGTGAATCTGCTCTATGAAGTGGTCCAAGCAATCCTACAGCAATTAACTTGTCAGGATGTCAATGTCTAAAGTAGCTAAAACTTTTTCAACTATAATACACTACCAACTAGAAAATGGGAGGGTGGTTTAAAACACTGATGTGAAATATCAAGAAGGCAGTTTAATGTTCTAGGTCATGGTAGGCTTTGCGTTGTATTTTAGATTCTATTTATTCCATTGTTCAATGCATGAGTGTTATTTAATGAATGCGATGTGTCATTTTTCTTACTTTCACATTTTCACTTTATTTGATCACAGTCTGTATGAACCTTGGATATTTCATGTTTTGTCTGCTAAACTTCATTTCATATATTAATAAAGATCCATTCCTGCATTTCAGGCCTGCAACACATTTCAAAAATGATTGGGACAGGAAAGCATTCATCGCCTTGTAATGTTGTAACAGGGTTGTCAAGTCAAAAATTATTCCCACACTGTCTATTGGGGACAGACCAGGACTCCAAACCTGTACCCTCTTCTTCCCTTACCATTCCTTTATAGTGTAAGCAGCATGTGGGTTTTGCATTGTAGTCCCTGGGAAAAGTGAAATAATTGAAAGCAGCTTATGTCGCTCTAAGATCTCATTGCACTTATGTACATTAATGCTGCCAGAAGTGTAATTGATCCTTGTCAAGGGCTCTGACACAACCCCATATCATGACAGGCACTGTCTGGAAGGTCCTTTTCATTTTTGGTCCAGAGCACAGTGTCTATTATAATAATAATAAAAATAATAAAATAAATTTGTGGGAATGCTGATTCATCTGACTCTGTGATCTGTCCTAGATACCTCCAAACCCAGTAAAGTTGACGTCTTTGGGATATGGTTCACCTTAACATAAAGCCTTTTTTCTATGCAACAATTTTAGTGACATTTGTGCATGCATGTACATGTATTGTAGCGTGTGACAAAGGGTTGCCAAAGTAATCCCTTGCACATGTGGTTATATCAGCTATTGTTTAGTGCCAGTTTTTGGTGCAGTGCAGTCTGAAGGATCAAAGTTCAGCCTAAGCTTGCATCCTGAAATGTACTGAAATTATTTCTGATTCCGTGAATCATAATGATGTTATGCACTGTAAAAGGAAAATATGCAAATCCTAGTTAATCTTTCTTTGAGAAATTTCAATTATTTCCTCATGTGTTTGTTGACAAACTGGAGATCTTCATGAGATCTTATCTTAGTCGAATGACAGATCAAATAAAACTTTTACTTCTATACAAAACATACCAAAAAAGTTAATTTGGTTGATTAAAGTACATAATATATGGAAAATATATTTGAAACTGCAGGTATTTCCAGTTTATTTTAGAACCACCATGCTACTATGTGAATAACATTGGCAGGGACATTCTCCCAGCCTTGTAATGTACTTGTTTACAGTTTCCAATTGTTTGTAAGTTTTTTCATGTTTTATAGCTGCTGTAGTGGAATGTTTTGTTCCATTGTTCTGCCGCAGGGTGAAGTACAGCGTACAGTTTTCAGGCTTTTACTTGGTTATGTGCTGTTAAGATTCCCCGTCACGTCATAAATAAAATGCAACTTTAGAAGCAAAACACTTTCTACATTACTCAGCTTCATAGATGAAAAGCTTTGTTGCAAAATAACAAGTGAATGTGAATCCTTTTGGCTTCTCCCGCTAGGACTTGCCACAGCGGATCATGGTCTGCATTATTGATTTGGCATAGTTTTTTTTACGCCAGATGACTTTCTTGACGTATCCCTAATATTTTATCAGGGCTTGGGACTGGTTTGTGTATCCTAGTGCTGGTGCTAAGTTAGTGCTGGTGCCTAACTTAGATATGCCCCCATCCCCTCCACTCCATTATAACTTTTCTGGTTAGGCTCATTTGGTTCAGGCAGTTTTTGAGAGCGGCTTGGTTTGCAGCGTTATGGATATATTGTGTCATGCAACAGTAGATTTGTCATCTTAATTATAGTGATTAAATAACAGTTGGGCTGAAAATCTTCAAATTTTGGCAAACAGACCACTGTTCCATGAATTTTTAATGGGCACACTCAAACTAGCCCAGCTATATTCAATCATAACCACTAACAATGGATTAGAAGGCTATGCCACTAAGTAAAACTGCATTATTAAACTGACTTCCTTTCCTTCCACTCACAATATTTCAGATTACAAATTGGCTGCAAAACAGGAACAGTTATGCTTGTCCAGACCCTCGGCCACATACAGCTTTGTCATTACTGGGGTTTAAAACATCTCCCAAGTGTCATAGAACTTGTAAAATAGTGGGTGTATGTTTTTAATTTGAGCATTGGATGAAATAGGTTTGCGAATAGCATGGCAAAATGAATTTTGTACACTTTCGAAACTAACTGGCACAGTTTTGTATCAGAAAGTTGGGACAGTAGGGAAAACTATTTTCCCAAGATATTTCATATCAAGTCAACTTTATTTGTTAATAACTTTATAATAACTTTATAATAAGGATTCCTGCATTTTAGGCCAGCAACACATTTCAAAACAGTTGGGAAAGATAGATTATGTAAACAAGTGTATCCATAAAATATTTGTTAGCAATGCTGGGTTGATAATCTCCAGTTTATTTAATATAACAATGATTTAATAACCCTTTATTTACAAGTTTCTCCTTAATGGCGCATAATATGAATACATTTTTAAATCAATCGCTTATAATAAATTGTCATAAGGGATTTCAGTCGTAAGTAGAACACCAATAATCTTCAATGCCTTAGATGGCACTGTATCAACCATCTTTTTTTCAATAGCTAATTGAACAACATGTACAAGTGATCATTATAATGCATTAATTAAAGTTACATTGAAAAGTGTATTTTAAACTTTGTTGCACAAGACATGTTAAACATGTCAAGAAATTATGTTTGCTTCTCTGGTCTCAGAGGCATCTAGGATGGACCATCTTACAGTGGAAATAACTATGGCCAAAGGACAGTGTCTGTCATGGTATGTGTCAGCAATCTTGACAAAGCGAATTTACACATCCATGTTGGAAGCATTACTGCAGAAAAGCACATTGATATTTTAAATTGGAGTGCTGTATTAAAGATGACATGTCTTTTTTAACAAAATAGTGGAATACCACATGCTTCACACATTACAAAGACATGGCTGCAGTGGAAAAGGTGCTAGTACAGGTACTGGACTGGCCTGTGGAGAATTTGGAAAAGAAATATGTCACAACAACCTTGTAGTGTTGTACAGTTTAAGATGTGTTTGCAGGAAGAATGGGACAAAATAACACCTGAAACTCTTCATCATTTGGTATCCCTGGTGACAAAGCATCTTTGAAGTGTTGTGAAAAGAAATGGAGATATTACAAAGTGGAAAATGTTTTTTTTTATGTGCTGCAAACCTGAAAAGCAGGAATGGATTTTTGATAAATGAAATGAAATTGACCAAAAAAAAGAAATAAAAGTATTTTTTAAATAAACTGAAGTAAAAATTAACAGGTCAAGTGGATAAACACTTTTATAATGATCTATTATAATAGTAAAACATGTTATATAACATTTAAAACATTTAGGAATGTGTTATGTCATAACTGAGTGGTTCCCAACAAGTCGAGGCCCCCCCAATATATTTTTTTTATTTACACTAATAATTTATTTAAGTAATAAATTTAAAAATCATTAAATGGCGGGTTTTAAAATGGTTTTGGGCTATAAACCACAGTACTCTCGAAACCCTGTTCACTGAGCATTTTCCCATGACATAAAATTTTTATTCAGTTATGATTGTTATTTAAAATGTAGCAACTTACAATTCTTGGTACTTGTAAAATCTACTTCAAAAAGTAAAAGTAGTCAAAAAAGCTACTCAATTACAATAATGTGAGTAAATGTAACACCTCTGCCTTGCACCCATGGCTTCCATTGAAGCTCTAGTACAGAGGAAAGTTCAGATTCCTGTGTGACTCACCTAGTTGCAGCCATTCGAATTGTGACACAATCACTGCTAAAGGCACTTCGGAGTGAAAAATGCTTAGACAAATAAAGCTTTTGGTGCCCCATAGTTGTTTTTATTCAGTCAGTTTAAAATGATGATGATTTGAAGATGAGGTGGTCTACTACCGGCAGGGGGTGAGTAATAAAGGGTGGTGAGAACAGTCAGTGTGCAGGACAGGTTCTCATCCTAGAAAGCATGTTTCTGTAGGATGTGAGAGAGATAAAGAGATTTTGTATCATAGGTTTGAGTTCAATTTCTTGGGATCCAGCTTTCTCATGTTCTTGTTGAGCTGTCAGCCCTGAGCACTTGAACTAATCAGAGTCCACATTCAGTCATCTGTGCTTGAGTGATCTACTAACCTTGGTGCACGTTTGTTTGATGCTGGCCTTGCTTGCTTCAGAATAATGAATCATTGTGTTCTTTTAGAAAAAAAAGCAGTTAAATTATTAGAAAGAAGATAAAAAGGAAGAGTGTGGAGCTGGAGGAAGAGTGTTCTGTGATATTCTTGTTTGAATTAAACATACAACTAAAAGAAACAACAAGTTTCTTTCTTGTCACCAGTGTCTTTCTTGTTGTAGTAATATTTGGTATATAATACAAATGATATGCATGTTTCTCTGATTTGCTTCCACCTCCAAAACACATGCAAAATTACAACAGGCTGATGTGTTTCCAGCTAAGTGAATTGGTGGGTGTGGTTCTTAAAAAGGGAAAAACATTTACCATTAAATCCAGGTTGTATTCCTTTCCTCTGCCTTGTGTTACTGACTGGTAAAGACTCAATGGACCATATTCACAATTAATTTATTTGGTTTTGGTCTGTGCCAGTTGTTAATTTCAGAACCCTAGTAATCAAAGCAGCATGGACTGTTTTTCCAAGTTTTCCTCCAATTCCCTTCTTCTAGTGCTGCTGACCTTTATTTCTGAACACATCTCAGCATTTGGCACTTATCCAGACACACTTATCCAGATGTGCTTCCATAGTAAATATTCCTAAACTATAGTTAAGCTGACAGTTCAAAAATACAATTCGGTTGACAACCTTGATAGAAGTTTTTTTTAAGCTTAAGAGCTTAGTAAAGGGTAGTGTGTGGGGTGAACTCTGTTGGAACATATCTTTGCTTTATTTACAAAAAGTGTTATTTACAGCAGCAGTATCATATCCGATTACATATTTCCCTTTTTTTTCTAAAGATACCACAATACTTTTTTAAATTATTTTGGGGCTTCTATAATGATATTGTATTGTTTATTTACTGTCATTGCTTATTGAGCCATTGATATCTTAACATAATTCCTGTATATTAACTGCGTTGCATCTTTCACAGCAGCATTGCATCAGTCCAAACATCCAGTCAATCTGGCATCATGCTCAAAGCAGAATCATCAAATGCTCGTCTCTTTAGATGCACTTGTCAAGCAAGGGATTTTGCTACTATTAGCTACACAATCAAAGCCCGAACATTACCCAGCAGGAAACATGATCAAAATCTCGACTTTCATCATGACAAAATGATTTTTATTTTTGAAGCAGACGTGTTTCTGCAGTGGTTCTTCCTTGGATAATTATAAACATTGGCCAAGTCAGATTTGTTAAGGCCGTATTGTTAGCTCCTATTGTACTTTCACAATAAACAGCCACTGCAAATATGGTCCTACAGAACAAAATACCATGCGAGGTGTATGTGTGCAGTATAACATTGACATGGTGTAAATTTTTCACACCACAGTGCTGTGCTTCCAAATGTGTATTTTTGTTAATTAATTATAAGGACATTCCAGAATTAAAAATAACCCACTTGCATTGTAGCTCCCATAAATGTATGTTCAGTTTAAACATATTACCCAGCAGGCAAAACTTTAAATGATTCTTAATGTGCCTTTGAAAGTGCCAGCAGTTTATTTTTTTATGAGTTGTTTAAAACTCATTGCTCTCATGCATAAAGCATATAGCTATAAGCAAATAGTCTCCATAAGAGAAATCCTAACGGTAGAATACTTACTAAAAAGCTCAGCACTTTTTTACATCACACTTTTCCCAACAAATCAGTTTATATAAGCAGATAAAGGGACGCACTTTCAAGGCCCTATTATATTAACTAATGTTTACCTACTGAACTCGAATCAAATATTGCATCCATAAAGCATGAAAACATATAAAAAAAAACATGATCAATCTTTACTCAAATCCATGAAACCCAATACACACACAACTGTTGTAGAAGCAAATCCTTAGATGACACATACATACATTTTGCTGGTATATGTGTTATATAAATGGTATATTTATGTCATATATAGACATTATCTGTGGAATAAAGAAATAGCTTTCAGTAATTTCTTTATTGTATTTTTTTTTGCTTACCATTGCATTGACTAATAGAAAGTATTGCGGCAATAATTGTGTAAATCATACAAGTATTTTGTAATTTAGCAAATGTTTGACAGAAGTGTGTGTTCCTAACATGTAATTTCACTTTCATTTGATTAAACCCAGTTCAGCTTCATTTCATTTAATAATAAACCTCTATTCTGGCTATTAATGAGGAGAAAGAATAATGTGATTCCAAACAGGTGATTGTAATCATGGTTTGGTACAAAAGCAGAATCCAGGAAATAATGATGAATCTTTGATGAGCAAAGTTGGCCAGATAATCTCCAGTTAATATGTACCTCAAAGAAAGATTAGAAGGGATTTGCGTATTTCTCCCTCTACAGCACATAATATCATTAAATAATTTAAGGAATCAGGGGGAATTTCAGTAGGCAAAGGCCAAGGACACAAGCTTAAGCTTGAACTCCCATAATAATATGTGATCTCTCAGACGGCACTGCAGCAAGAACCATCAGACAACAATAGCTGATACAACCAAATGGGCAAGAGATTACTACAATACAGTTACATTCCAAGATTAAACTTTACTGTGCAAAAAAAGAAATTTTGACTTCTCTGGGCTTAGAGGCATCTGGAATGGACCATCACAGAAAGGACCAAAAACAAAAAGACTGTGTACAGGGCACAGGTACTGGACTGAATTGCCTGCCTGCAGTCCTGACATGAGTAAAATTTTGAAATGAAAAATGTGACGACTATAAACCTTCACTGATACACATCTTAGAATGGGTTTTCAGGAATAATGGGACAAAAATAAAAGCTGAAATCACTTGGTATCAATGGCAACATTACAAATAGTGCACAATCCAAAGGCTCAAGGCTTAGAACCACCATGTGGATCAAATTGATTAAATTGTGTATCAGAAGATGGGTGAAAACTTGCTTGAGTCGAGCTTTACCGATTCATGACAAGGAATTGACTGAAAACATTGATTCATTCACGAATCACACATGACTATTAGCTAGACACACATTTGATCACAGTTGCTGAAGCACAAAAGCTGAGTGAGCAGAAAAGAAATCAGAGCGCTGATGTCAACAAATTCTTCATTCTGAATGATACACGAGGTTACTTAATCTCGCCGTCATCCAATATAGTCTGGATAACTCAAACTGATCAGAAGAAAAAAGTTGTCTGTACTGAAAATACCAGCATCATTTTTGGCCACTGAGGCCATGCAGAATAGAAATAAAATTGAAGCGGATTTACTATTACCAAGAATAACAAAAAGTAAAATGGTACAACATATGTTCACAGTTTCACAATGTTAAAGCACACCTTGAATGCAAGATAAACTGAAGTCTGGTGACAGAGATAAAATATTTTAGTCTACGGTTGCTGAGATACAGGGTTCGTATCTTTGTTGTGCCGGCAGCCCATCGGGCATCTTCACACAGTGTACATGATTGGCTATGTCTGAGGTGGCTGAGGAGCCTAGCCACTTTAAGGTACACCTTTCATAGACGGTTTTCGATGTGGATAAAATATTTTCAAAGTGATGAACTGTGTGATATGAAAAGAAAAAAAAACAATAAGCAGTTATACAATGACAATACTTTAAATAAATAATAACAGAGAGAAATGCAATGTCAGGGACAGGCGGTACCTCCTGGTCTCTTTAGGAGAGTCGGAGGTGTAGGGTCAGGAGGCCTAAGGTACTTAGAGACCTCTTTCATCTTGTCATGAAAAGTGCTGCCTTTCATTTAACTAGCTGCTATCGTTGCAGCTGCCGGAAATATGAAAAACATAATTAAATAGCCTAAAGTAATAAATAATAATAGATTTAAAACAGTAGCATGTAGTCTTCAAGTATTTAAACAAAAAGAACAGTTTTAGAAATTTAGCAGCAACTGTGCAATCTGGATATTACAAAGAAGTGACCACTGACCACAGCTTTTTTTAAATGAAAAAAGAAGTCTAAGTACTTTCGGTACTCGTTTTGGTAGCTAACACTGGTGCCATTTATTTAAATGGCCCGATTCTAATGAAACGTGATGTAATCGCTACTTAGTAAGACCGTTCAAAAAAACCTGACTGAATAGACTGCTCTCTAGTTAAACAGCAAGGGAGCAAGGTAGCTTCCTATATATTCGACACACCCTGTATTACTGGTTATGAACTACCGCAGCGTTAGCTAAGCAAGCTAACATCGCATTTTACAAACAATAACGGTAATGTTTCAGGTTGCAACCATTCGCAATGAACCTCTTGCTTTTCTTGCCAATGCCATTCCTCCTCAAGTTATTGTTTTAGCTTTCTCAGCTCATTAGCGTTATGGTGCTTTTGTGTGGTCTGGGAGATCTGTGAAACCTTCGTTACATCTGGTACCACAGGAAACAAGAACCCTATTTTTTCAGAACTTTGCTTTCGACTTGGTACAGAAGAATTGTTTCTTGTGACATCTGTAGTTTGATGGTTATTTCACAGAAATAAATGTTCATTCCATGAAAAAAAAACTTGTTCTATCCAAATAATGAACTAAAGAAAGCTATTAGATTTAATTCATCTTTTTAGTCAAAGTTGGTTGGTTGTTTTTGCATAAAAATAAACATCTAGAACAAGATCACAAGTGCTCATGTGTTATCATCTTCCCACACCATCATGTTACTATTTACTTTGGTTACACAATGCCATTTTGCTTTTTCACTTATTCAAAACCACTATCAGTGCAGTCAATGCTGGCCCCAAGCAAACAGAACCTTCATACTAGTTACCAATTATTTACCTAAAAATACAGGTCCAAATTCATTATATCGTGTAAAAACTAATATTACTTACATGAGGAAAAAGTTAAGTGCATCTTTTTTGAAGACTCCAAAACTCTGATTCCTCTGATCCTAGTAAGATTTAAATGTTATTAGTAGACCTGGCAGCCGTGTTGCTTATCCGCTACACTTAATTCTTCCATCACTGAGAGATGGCAGAGGCTTTAAGAAGAAGGCAGTGCACTGTTGCAGAACCTGAACTAAGACTTGTACTGCACAGTGTGAATAAGTAAAGGGTCAGCAAAGCAACAGCTGGGGAATGCTGCAGGGACACTTTAAAATTGGATCTGCCATTCCTGAAAACGGTGCCATTGGTGAGATGCAGCTCAGTGCAAACTTTGGGTTTTGGTGGTGTCTATACAAAATGATGATGATAAATTACAGGTACTTTTTCTCTGGTGGATTAAGTGGGGGGAAAAAGATCAAACGCTCAAAACTGTGCTTTTTCTTGAGTGGTGAGGAAATTTCAGAATCCCATCATCCCAAGCCCAGATAAACACACAAACACACACACACACATATGTGCACAATTATTGGCCAACTATTATTGTGCAGAATTATTATGCAGCTAAATGAAAAACAGACATTTTCTTATATAATAACTTATATATACTTTTTGTGCAGCAACAACCACAGCCTCCCAGACAATGTTCAGAGAGGTGTACTGTTTTCCTTCACTGTAAATCTGCCATTTAACAATTGCCCACATTTTCTCAATTGGGTTCAGGTCAGGTGACAAAGGGGGTCATGTAATGTGTTTATATTTAATGCCTTTCCTGGCTAGCTATGCAGAGGAGTACTTGGATGCATGTGAGGGAGCATTGTCCTGCCTAAAAATCATTGTCTTTTTGAAAGATGCAGACATCTTCCTGTACCATTGCTTAAAGAAAGTGTCTTGTAAAAACTGGCAGTAGGCTTAGGAGTTAATTTTGAGCCCATCTGCAACCCGAAAAGGTCCAACCAGCTCATCTTTAATTATACCAGCCCATACCAGTACCCCACGTCCAACTTGCTGCCTCAAAGTGGAGCTCTGTGTCTGTTGATCCAGCCAAGGGTCAATCCATCTGGACCGTCAAGAGTCATTCTCATTTATTCAGTCCATAAAACCTTTGAAAAATCTGTCTTCAGATATTTCTTGGACCGGTGTAGTCACTTCAGCTTATGTGTCTTGTTCAGGGTGGTCGGGTTTAATCCTTCCTTACTTTGTCCATGTCTCTGAGCACTGATCTTGTACTTCTTGGTCCTCTAGGTAAGTTGCAGTTCTGGAATATGTCAGAACTGGAACATAATGGGCTCCTGGTCGCTTCACACTCGATTATTTTCAAATCATTTCTTGCGACCCTGTTGACTATATGAAACAAAATGTTTGATGGTTCTGTGATCACGCCCCAATATCTTTTTCAATATCAATTTCAATAGTGCTGCATCCCTCTGAGAGACTTTCCTGTGGTACCAGCTCAAAGATATGCAGTCATGTTTATAGGAGATATTTGCCCTGTGTGTCTGGCCTGTGATAGACCAGTTTTTTTTTCTTTTTTTGCTCAATGAATCAAACCTATTGTTTCACTAACCAGGAAAAAGTAGTGGTAAAACAGATAATGGATGGATGGGTGAGTGGCTGTTAGGTAGGTAGATATCTATTTATTTATTTTAGTAGTGTGGTAAGGAAGGGTAAGTGGATGGAAAGGTCTGATGCTATGATAAGGTAGGCTAGGTAATTAGTTAGGAAGCTAAGTGGTATATAGAGTAGTTAGATAGCTAGGTAAGGTGGGTAAACCTTTTTGCGTAGTATTCAATTGTCTCATGTTTGCTTAATAATTTGCACTATGAGGTAGTAAAGCCAGCAGAGGTTGCACAGCTTACAATCAAATGCACAAATTCGAGGTGTCAGCTCTGGTGTGCCACCTGAGGTTCAATACTATTAGTTTTTAATAAATATATTAGTTTTCAATAAACATGGTCAGTTTTCCAAATTGACAATGTATTGTACCATATAACATATAAAATGCTGCCATTTCTGTGAGTTTATGTTTTCTATTATCCACTGTTAATATTAAATAGATGGTTTTGTTGTTTCTTGGTAGAAAATGTAATTTATTTTAAAAATAAATGTCAGGTAGACTAGACAGCAACATAGAAGTGTAAAAGAATCATTATTACTGATGTACTGATTAAACTGCTTGAGTTAAAAATATAGACACAGAGTAGAATATGGAAGACGAGCTTAAAAATAGCTCTTTGCATACTTAAATCGCTTATTGTATGACTAGAGGGGAACTTTTCTGTGCTCCTGTGTTGCAGTAGCTTCGCTTCAGGGTGTTCAACATTAGGGAACTTAGCCTCCGAGCTATGTCTGACAAAATAAAACCCTGCTGTAACACAAACAGATGGAGTATTTTATTGTATTTCAAATACTGCAATGAAGGGTTTTGTTTTAAAATATGCTTTTTAGCTATAAAATAAGCTCCTGTTATAAGTCTGAGATATAAGGATCTGGACAAGAAAAATCTAAATAAAAAAGAAAACTAAAAACTGGAATGCAAAAAGTTGTAAATCAATAATGAATCAATAGATAAAATATAATAGTAAAATACCTAATAAATAAAAAAACCTTAATAAATGAGGAAATGACCGATTAATTTATTACTTAAATAAACAAATAATAAATAAATAAATATAAATTAATAAAAAATCAATAATGAATAGATTAAATATAAAATATGTACAAAATAATTAATTACATTAAATAAAATAAATTAAATGGAATGTTAAGTAAATAAATAAATACAAAACAAATAGTACATTTTGTAAATAAAAGAATAATAATACAATAAATAAATATAATTAAATAAATAATATTTATGCTGTTTTCAAGATTTCCAGAGGCCAAGAACGTGCAAAACTATTGCACTACTGCTGCACATATTACAAAGGTGTGGCTGTTGTAGAAGATTGTATGGCCTGTCTGAGGTCGTAACCTGTTCCTTCCTTATACAGAATGTGTGGAACTAAAATGTTTAAAAGATGCTTTTTTATCTCTGAATTAGGCCGCAATTTCAAATATTTTACTTAATTATTTTTTAATCGGTCATCTCTATGAATCTATATTTAAAAAAGATGTAATTTAATTAAAGCACTGTTGAGGACTGCTATGTGCAAAGGTGTGCCATAAGAAAAAAAAAAAGAAAAGGAAAATGTTATTTCCCACAATGGCTTTGCTCATCTAGATTTTTTTGTCTTCACTGTTTACCCCTATTGGCATTTTGTATGTTGATTTGAGACAACTTGTGCTATTAGAAACATCAGAGGGACACGGGCCGCTCCAGAGCACCACTCACATATAGAAGGATAGATGTGCCTCGGGGCACTGTTTACCAAGCAAGTCAGATTTCTTCCCTTCATACCGAGACGAGTGGTGGTTCACCTTCCCGTCGCGAGGCTCTCATCCCGATTCCTCTACGACCACAATCCGATTGCTCTCCGGACTGGGAGGTGTTTTTATGCAAATCCTTGCACCAAAATGGTCTTTGCATCCCCGATTTCTATTCTCAGAAATACACACTTCAAACAGAAAGCCATTAATTCAACAAAAATTGAGAACTGTCGCCGTTATTGCTCTTACGAGCTGGAGGGCACAACTTGTAAGAGCAATAAAGAAGCGCGTCTATAAATATTGGAAGAAAAAAAAATAAAGTGAACCTATTTAAGTAAGTTTATGCACACAGGGGATCATTTGGCTTCCGTTAAAAAAAAAATAAAAAATGCTGTTGATGCTGTTGGATCAGGGAGTCCAGATTTTCTTTTTTTATTGTCTTATAAGTAATTATTTATTAAGATTTTATCGTCATGTCCCATAGACACACCGTTATTCATTACATAAGGATCTTTTCAGAAGTTTACATTAAACAATTTTGTCTCTCCAATTAACCTGGCTGCATGTTTCAGGGCTGTGGGAGGAAACCAGAGCACCCGGAGTAAACCCATGCAGATACGGAGAGAACATGCAAACTCCACACAGAAAGGACACGGACCATCCCACCGAACCCAGGACCTGTGAGTCGACAGTGCTACCCACTAAGCCAATGTGCCGCCCTCCTTATAAATAAAACACCTGAAACCTGTGTAACCGTGAGTTGTGAACAATTTACCATTCAAACATTTTT
>JAYDZG010000004.1:14825678-14847710 GCA_034509265.1 Microcambeva bendego | reverse complement strand
CCCCCCCCCCCCCCCCCCCCCCCCCCCCCCCCCCCCCCCCCCCCCCCCCCCCCCCCCCCCCCCCCCCCCCCCGCGGGGGTCAGAGCACAGGGACAGCCATTATACAGCACCCCTGGAGCAGTGAGGGTTAAGGGTCTTGTCAGGGAGCCAACAGTGGCTGCTTAGCAAAGACGGGATTTGAACCGCCAATCTCTGGTTGATAGTCCAAAGCTCTACCCACTTGGCTATCCTTTTTATTGTATGTTAGAGTTTGTATCTTTCAAATTGTTTACATTCCACCTATTGGGCTATACACAGATCAGTCATAAGATTATGACCCCCTTCCTTAATAGCCCTGTGATGCACTGTATATTCTGACACCACTAGCATTAACTTCTTAAGCAATTTGAGCTATAGTAGCTCGTCTGCTGGATCATACCAAATGGCCCAGACTTCACTCCCCAAGTGCATCATTGAGCCTTGGCTGCCCATGGCCCTGTCACTGGTTTACCACTGTTCCTTCCTCATACCATTTTTGATAGATACTTACCACTGCAGACTGGGAACATCCCACAAGAGCTGCAGTTTTGGAGATGCTCTGACCCAGTCGCCCAGCCATCACAGATTTTCCTCCTTCGTACACATCAACTTTTGGGATTAAGTGTTAGTTTTATGCATAAGCTATACCACCCACTTACAGGTACCCTAATGAAGATGTAATCAGTGTAATCAGGTGACTTCCAGTTCTGTGACAATACATTGTCTAAGCAATTGAGAGTTTGAAACTTCGAAGAACCTTAACAATTAAGCTAAAACTGCCCTACAACCCTGTCTCAGGTCTAGCTGAGCTCAAACAACTAATTTGGTTACTAGTAACATTTCTTGAAATTGTTCAGAGTTTGTTTTCACGCACCATTTGTACATTTGTTTGATTCAATTGTGGTAAATAATTTTGTCAGAGACATTGCTTTATATCCCATATGTAAAAGCATGCTTCAGCAGTCAGTACTCCAACCCAGCAGTGAGACTAAAGTGTTTTAAAATCCCAGCAACACTACTGTGAGGCCTGATCAACATGACGTACATTACACTTCCATTTCACATGAACCTGCCTAGGTAGCAGGAACACATCAATTATTTGTATGGTAGCCTATTATGCATGGAACATACACACTATTTATTGTGTGCACCAGCACGGAATGATTTGAGCTTGTTCGCACATATGCACACGAAATAACCTTTGTTCTGTCATAAATATCGTCAATTGCCAGTTGCTGCAGTTGTTTTATCAGATTGGGCATGTTAAAGGACATTTTCAACAAGCTTTTTAGCAAACACATTTCCAAGGTGATAGAGAACTATATAAGTGTATCATTATTTCATTCATTCACTGGAAGAATGGTCTGAAATATCCCAGACAGGTCAACAGTTCATTACAGGGCAAACACGCATAAAAACCCAAGGCGATTTTTAAGTGCTAATTAACCTGACTGCATGTCCTTGGACTGTGGGTGGAAATTAGCGGACCTGAAGGAAACCCAGACATCTTCACAAAGCACCCAGACCACTCCACCTGAGAATCAAACACAGAACCTTCATGCTCCATTTCTTTGGATGACAAAGATATAAGGACAGTGTTGGTACAATGAACACAACAAGGTTTTTTATACAGATGCAGTGTTTACAATTCCATCACGCAGCTATTTCCAGACATAGGAAACAACAATAAGACCAGAAAATGACTAAATACTGTTCCTATAACGGATGGGACCAGGATTTGTGGGTAGACCTTTCTTCTTACAGCTTGATGATCCTGGTTAGATTCCTAGGTAAAACGATCTGGGTTAAGTTCCCACTGTTTCTGTCCTCAGTCTACATGCATTCAGGTTATTTGAAGATTCTACGATTGCACTAGATTTGAATGGACTTGCAACTTGTCCGATGTTTTTTTTTTTCACCCATCCCAACCATGAATAGGACGAAGTGGTCATAAGAGATTTATAATTGTTCAAAATATAAGAATTTTATAGATTTATATTGAGAATCGTGAACTGAACTCAAACTGTTTTTGCAAATATGCTCTTTAATATTGTTTTATTAATAATAATACCAAACATGCATATTTATCATGTTTCTGCCCAAATACTACAATCTATGTACTCCAGTTATGCTAAAATTTGATGTGGACATTTAAATAAGGTATGTTACTGTCCCAACCAGTTTGCAGTACTGGCATGAGTTTATAGGCTGCTTTGCTTTTTTCTTGTGATGATCAACCCTCAAGGACTTTTTTGGACCATTTTCCCAATGTGACGATTTAAAAAAATCCAATAAATGGAATGTACAACAAAACCGTGTTAAGGTGTCCACATACCAGGGGGCCAAAAATGGTGGTAAAATGGCAACAGGGCCATGTGAAGCTAAGGCTCATTAATGCACCTTGAGGAGTGATCCAACCTGTATGTTCTGATCCAACAGACAAGCTGCTGTAGCTCATATTGCTGAAGAAGTTAATGTTGGGTCTGATAGAAGGTGTCAGAATATATGGTGCAATGTGGACCAACTAAAAATTAGGAAGGTGGTCATAATGTTATGCCTGATCAGTGTATAGTGTATGAACTGATAAATTGGGAAGGTATGCATACTCAAGTAGTACAAAAAGTTACAATAAATCTTGCTGAGCTCAATATTGTAAATGCTCAGATGTTTGCTGTTAACCGGCTTTTTAGTTGCACCACAGTGACCATGAGTGAAAGAGTTGGTACTTAAAACACCTTCACACCAATAGCCTCAGAACTCAAAGCATGTTGTAATCAGGGAATCACCTTTTCTACCAGGCACTGAGTGAAATAGTTTAGGACAAATTGAAAAAAAGATCTTCTATAGAAGAGAGTTTTAAAAAGACAAAGTGAAAATGATGAAGGTTGCCAGATATTGGTGTTGAAAGGGGATGTGAATTGTTAATTTACTTTTTTAACATAAACTATAAACGTGAGCAAATCTTGGATGGACATCACTACACAGGGGAGCTGTGCCTGCAGTGCAGGAACTGCAATGATTGCAAATAATGTGTGCAGTTCATTGCTTATTGTTCTCTGTGTAATCCCTGCTGTTTTTATTGTAGTTTTAAAACTCTTTTGGAGTTTATATGTATATATTTAATATAAATGTATGCTGTAAAATCTGATGGTGCACTTCAATAAAGCACTTTTAATAAAGCTGATTGACCATCACAATTATTGCCACTTTTTAATATTTTTATTACCATAAACCCAGGAGCAATTTTACCTAGACTGATTGATATATTGCAGCTTTTAAATATAGTTATGTGTAGGTTATGTCTTTACATATACACAAAACCCTTATAGAGAGTGGAGGTGTCATGGTTTATAGTATGCAATCAAATACACTTCTGATCCAGGTTGCCAGATCTTATTGTTGAAATGTGTCAGAAGAATTTAAATTAGAAATTAAATGTTTGAAATAACATTATAAATGTGTGACATCAATACACAGTGGAGTTCCATGCAGGAACTGCCATTATTGCAAATAATGAGTGGAGTTAAGGTAGTTTATATATTTAGCTTTTATGTACACTGTAAATTCTGATGTGGTACACCTTAACAAAGCACGTTAATAAGCTTATTGACCATCACCGATATTGCTATTATTGTTATTACACTAAACTGGCCACCTATAAAATATATTATATTATAAGCCCATGAGCAATTTTACCAAGACAGATTTATGTATTGCTGCTTTTAATTATAGAACTGCATGTCTGCAACCTTTACATTAACACATGTGTTATATAATGATACCCTGATATCGAGTGGAGGTGTAGTCGGAGCTGCTGTCGTCTCACAGCAAGATAACCTGAGTTAGATTGTAGTTGCTTCTGTGTGGAGTGTGTGTGTGTTCTCTCTGTATCAGTGTGGGTTTTGTCTCAGTGCTTCAGTTTTATCCAACAATTGTGTGTGTGTGTGTGTGTGTGTGTGTGTGTGTGTGTCTGCCCTGTAATGTACTGGCAACCTGACTGTGGTGTTTTCTGTTTTTTGCCTGAGGAAAGCTGGTTAAACAAACAATTGGTCTAACTGTTTTTCCATGATTTAAATTTAATATTGTCTTTTCAGTAAACATAATATGAGCATAGTTAGCTTTTGGGGCACGTTGGGACACGTTGCTGAAACTGACCATATCAAATTTAATGTGCTGAAGTTCAGATGTCTTGAGTTGTGTCCTTTTAATTGAAACACATGCTGAGAGGTCTTGGTAGGAAGGTTTGATCTGCTCATCAAATACATCTTGATCTGCTTCAATAGATATTTAACTATTATTCACTCAAACTTTTCATTCAAATTGATATGCTTATTATATGTTCACTTCATTTTATTTTAACCACTTATCCTAATCATGGTCCGATAGGGGTGCTGGAGCCTATACCAGCTCTTCAACTGATGTGGGAGGAAACCGGAGTACCTGGTTGAAACCGATGAAACCGACTCGGGGAGAACATGCAAACTAGAAAGGAACTAGATTGTTCCTCCTGGGAATAGAACCCAGGATCTTCTTGCTGTGAAATGTCAGTGCTACCCACTAAGCCACTGTGCTGCTCTGCTGATTATATGATTTGGGAAAAAAAAAATCTGCACATTTATCTAAATTGACTCAAATTATAGTTAAGGGCCTTGCTCAATGGCCCAACAGCAACAGCCTGGCAGTAGTAGGCCTTGAACCTATGACCATCTGATTATTAATTCAACACCTTAACCATTGTTTGCTATAAATTTAGCCAAACATGTCTGTGTAGAGAGGCTAATAGTATGGCTGAAACTTGAACCCGGTATCTTAATATTACTGGCCTTGCATATTTTAGTTGGGTCATCAATATTATAATTTTGTTATTTTTATTTATTTTTTATGATTGTCATATTTTACTCACTGTGATTCATGACCGGACAGGTACTTGTTACACACGAAAAATCAAATTTAAAGTTCAAGCTCTTAATCTCAGTCATGGACAGTTTTCTATGTCCCACTGTCTTTGGATTGTGGAAAACAACCGAAACTCCCAGAGGAAACTCCCAGAGAGACCATGCAAACTGTAAGGACTTCAACCTTACATCTGGGAATCAAACTCATGACCTTGTTTCTGTGTGGCGAAAGTGCCATACACCAAGCCACCTAGCACACTATAATTATGCTATATAGCTAAAATACAAGTTCTTTGTTTTTACATACGTACCTGCAAGGGGAGAACATACAAACTCCACACTGAAAGAACCTGGACCACTCCATCTTGGAATTCTTCTTTCTATGAGGTGACAACGCTACCCACCAAACCATCATGCCACCCAGCGCACAATAATTATACTTAGTTGAATATGTGAAGAAAATTGTGTTTAAAGATGAATACTTTTTCATTAACTGATGGTAGCTGAGCAGTCAGTTGCCTTTCAGAAATCTTTGTTTATTCATTGTAAAGATGAAAAAACAGGTTTTACAAACTAGTAATAGCAAATACAGATTAAAGGTCATTTTAAAAACTCATGTCGGTGTTTCATGTCCGATTCTGGCGTAGTGGACATCTATTTTCCGAGCGAACACTGCCCCCTCTATCTAACATCTAACACGATGAAGTGAACCGGCCTGTAGCAGCAGTGCGTCTTTAACATGATGGAGGCGTGGCCGCCGGGAGGAGACCCCGCCTACCACATTGACCTCACGCTAAGAAGAAGCGGTGGGCGTGCCGGTAGGCGGGGCGTTAGCGAGCCGAGAGAGAGCAGTAGCATCGCAAAGAGAGTGTCAGACTGAGTGAGTGATGCTGCATCAAGGCTCGCTTTCATCCTCCTCCACTGGGAAGAGCGAGCGCTCACAGCACTGCGTGTAACCTCCACATCCACTTTCCACTTTTAACTCCGGCTTAACCATGACTGGCTCTGTCCAGCCGTGAAGGTAACGGGCAAAGAAAAGCAAACGCGTTGGGCTATGTTTTCACAGAGTGCGCCTTCGCTTTGGCAAGTCAGTGCGCACTTGCGCTCCAGACGCACCAAAATGATTAAAACAGTTCCCGTCTGGCCCGACAGAGTCACTCTTTTCTAACGATGAGTTGTTCCCCCTTTTGTGGTTTTCTTCTTATTTTCTTCCCACAACAGACCAAGAAGTGTTGCGTGTGTTTTTGAGTGAGTGGAGGCACCGAAGCCGGACACGATCCGCCTGAGGAGGAATTTACAGGGAAAAGTGAAGCGCCGGTGGACCGGAGACTTAAACATAGATCGCGCATTTTTGTGCAGGATACTGACGGATCAGTACGATTTTATTCCCTCTTCTGCACTTGACTCGGGACTTTACACTGCAAACCGGGGATGCTGCTTGCTACGTGACGGGGATTGACTTTTTTCTTCCCTGGGCTGTTTGTTATTATACGGAAAATAAGGTAAGATCGAGGTCGTTGGCGCATCTGTAATGCCAGTTGTGTGGTATTTAGTATTTAGTATGCAATCAGTGGAACCGCGCGTCTGGCATGTGCCATCGCAAACTCGTGCCACGTTCAACCCTCGAACGAGCCATAGATTGCATTAAATCGCAAATTGCATTAGATTGCATAAAGTGCTACTTTGTAAATGATATTTGTTGCACGCATACTTGTGCACATGGATCAACTGATCGTACTAAGCTGAAAATTCTGTGCGTTGGCCGGTGCGCACAAGCCGCAAATTCTGACTCATGAAATGCAGCTTATTGCACAGTATTTTTCGGAAATAGGCTATAGCAGCAGAGCGTATTTAACAATATGTGCAGTCTGGTTTTGTGCTGCAAAACACCAGCATTTTTGATATCCCTAATAATATTTATAATAATAATAATAATAAACATTTTAGTTCCATCCTCAAAGTTCAAGTGGTCCTGTTACGCACACGTGTACCCGAACCTGCACGTCGATGTGCACGCATTCCGCACTATGCATTGCACTTGAGCAAACTTGCACATCAGTTTTCAGTAATATACAAGCTAAAAGCACATTTAAAGCCTGTACTTTATATAATAGCCCAGCAACTACTACCTTAATCTGATCCTTCAGGGGCTAAAAGTACTTCCTTATAAACGATGTCCATGTCTACACTAAACCGCTTAGTCTAACTCACAGTCCAAAGCAAGAATCACTACTACCATTTCCAAGCCATTTGATCCAGTCTGCTGCTGGCTGGATCTATTTCCAATCCCCCAAACCCATAATTAATATCTAAATTTACAATTCAGAAGGTTAAAGTTGCCAGGATGCTGGAACGTGCCAAGAAAGTCAGTGAGAAAGAGCAGCAGCGAGGAGATATTTGGAGTGGTGCTAACATGTAGTGCTTCATCTCAATGGGAGAACGTGTTAGAATAAATCACACACTGTGCATGCACAAACAGTATCCTATTACTAACTCGTGTATGCATAAATCATTTCCAATTCCAGTCTTTAAATGATATGGGAATGGTGGCAACTGTCCAGAGGTTCCTAGGGATCGCATTAAAACCATTAGTCTACATATCGGCCAATTTATACTTTAATTACTCAAGGACAGCATTGCCACTGGACTGGGCACTGTACACTCTTTGTATTAACAGATGCAAATGTGTTTGCTATTTGCTTGTCACTGAAGTCCAGTACCTTATATAATGCAATTACTTAATTATGATTTTATGTTTAATATATGATTATTAATTCATATGTATAGACTTATATACAGCACAAGTACTGTAGATGTACCATTATAAACGAGACATTTGGACGTATCTCCCATATCACCTGTGCCAGAATTTTCCAGCTGACACTAGTTGATACTTTAGTTCCAGACAGTAACAGAAGTGTTTTTAAAATAAACAATATACATATACATAGCAATAAATGATTAATAAATATATCTAAAAAGTTCTTATTGTTCTTATTTTTGAATCAGAAACAGTATTTACTACTATTCTTCAATGTTACTGATGTAAAAGTTAAAGGAAGTGGTGAAATGATGCACAATTTGTAAGAAGTGAATAGTGACATAGACAGAATACTACATACTCATCTGTCATCAACTGTGAAAGCAAAGTGCTTTTGAAACCCTCCAAGATCCCAGATATGTAGTTAAAGCATTTTGATTCTTTTGTACCGGCTTTTCTCAATATGTGACTTGATGTGACTCTTAGGTTTTAATGTAAAAGGACATTTATTAAAACTTATTATGCATTTTCAGTTGTTATTTTTTGCTAACGTATATCATAAGTAATTCTTACAGTTTTTTAAACAGGTGTTGTTGTGGTTTTAGTTGAAACTGTTCAAGTTTAGATTGGTTCTCACAGTTGGTAATTAGATGTCCTGTCATTCAAATTATTAGCGTACTTGTTGATACGCTAATTGATATTTCTACCCCACAACAGAGGTTATAGTAGTACAACAGAACATAGATGTATCTCTGGAAGTAAACATTAAAAATTTAAAAGCTATTTTGCCATTCAGGTTTTCTCAGTAATTAGTTCTGCCGTATAGTAGTTAAAAACGTTTCAGTGATCTGAAAAGCCAAACTTGTAACAGTTTAACAGCTTCTACAAAATCAACATCTGTTACTTGGGTGGAATTGAGTTAGATACAAATGTTGTATACTTAATACTGCATATAATTTCTCAGATATGTGTACATGAGGTATAACTCAATTAGACTATCATGTAAATGATAATGCAATTATCAGTAAATACATAAATTGACTCATTAGAGATTGACACAGTAGTATTACTTACTGAACCAATGTCTTGCTACTTAATGTTTTATGGTACACTACAGACCTATAATTGTTGTCCATTCCCTTTAATGTGCCATTTGTTTAAATAGGTCTGAATCTATAAAACCCATATAAAAAGCATCCCGTAAGTTTTACACAGAACACAGTGCTCTGTTGTTGCATCGTTCATCCTATTCCCCCCAAAACCTGCTTTCACTCTGTTAGAGCATACATAAATGCTTGTCACAGGAGTTTTTAGTAGCTTGCGTTACCCTGGGAGGTGAATGAAGAGTGCTTTTAAAACTCAATAAAGGTGCATAATTGGACCTCAAGGACTAACTTTGAGGCTGCATTTACATTTGTTCTACCTCAGGGACAAAAAATTGTTCCTGTGCAGTACCTTTTCTCTGACGGTGTAGATTCTGCGATGTGATTAAAGTGAAGAAACCATAATTCTTATATGTGTTTCCAAAACATACATTCTGGAATATAGTCATGTTGAATCAACTGTGAATTAAACAATGAAGTCTTGACCATGAGCCAAACCTAAGATTTTATAAATAACTTGTATCTTGTATAAAATGTATATTGGCAGGATCATTTACCTGTTATCTACAGAGCATTTAAACATTGTGTAAAACAGTAATATAATTTTGTGATACATCATAAAATATAGATTACATTGGTCACTTATCTTTCTGAAGATATCTTTCACCACACGAGTGCCCTCTATAGGCATTGTCCTTTTGTGATCATGAAATATGTCTCGTCCAGTCAATCATCAATCTTTTAATAGTTCATTTTTTTCTGGATAATTATTTAATCGTGGTCAGAGCTGGTCATAAGGCTGTGGAGACTCTGGATGGATCGCTGTCCATCAGCAAACCCATACCAAGTGCACTGATTACAAGAAATAATGCTAATATTATACTAATAAATTAGATATTATGAATGTTATTAATGTGTAAATGAGAATCTGCAAAGTAATTAATGCAAAACCATGACAAAAACATTATTTTTGTGTAATTTACTGACATGTTTCTGCTAAAATTAGTAAACAATATTAAGAAATATCCGCTGTAGTTGCATGATTGTTGAGTCTTGATTGTTGATATTGTAGGTGCCAATATTTGGTCTGTAGGATGTAATTAAATAATTTACACAGGAATGACAAGTTAAATCTGCCGACAATTAATCGACAGATGTGGGTCTGAGAAATTAAATCAGTGTTTTATTAAGAAAATTTATAGTTAAAATCTGCGCAGGAAGTTCCCCAGGCTGATTAATGGCTCCTCATAATGGGCAAGTAAACATCTGCGCACCGCCCTTTTAGCCCAATTTGACTGATTCGTTATTTTCTCAGTCCGCTACTTTAAAACTTTTGGCCGTACGGCTGACGAAGCTTTTTAAACGCATAATCATTGCTGACAGCCATAAATTGACTGCACTGCCTTCAGTACATCTGATTATCCTAATTCGATTGACAAACCTATTTAGTATGTTAATACCTTGGGATATTGATCAAGCCTGAAGACTGATCAGAGGAGACAGATGTAAACCTGAACCTATGAGTGTAAATCTTACAACTTCATCTGACCTTTAAACTTAATGTCTCTGTTAGAGATAATGATTCTATTAGAGATTTCTTTCCCTAATCATGTTCTAGCAATTTCTTAACATTCATGAACTACACCGACCAGGCATAACATTATGACCATGGTCATATAAAGGGAATAACACCCATTAGAGGGTGGTTAATTATGCAGCAAAGGAACAATTTATCCTCAAAATTGATATCAGAAGCCAGGAAAAGGAATTACCAGAATTGCTTGTGGGATGTTCCTAGTCTGCACCGGTCAGTATCTTTCATATGTGGTCTTAGAAACAGTGGTAAACCGGCAACAGGGTGATGGGCAGCCAAGGCTTGTTGAGGCACGTGGGGAGTGAAGACCCAACAGATGAGCTACTGTTGCTCAGATTGCCATAAAAGTTAATGCTGTTTGTAAACGAAATGTGTCAGTATATACATGCACAGTGCATCACAGCTGCAGAGCTATTTTGGCAGCATAAGGTGGTGTGATCATAATGTTATATATGATATTAAGTGTTTTTAGCAGTCCAGTCTAGCCTAGTTTGAGCTAGCTGCATCAAACTATTGATAATAATGTTAAATTACTTTTATTTTATTGTTAGTGTTCAGTCAAAAGAACTTCAAAAACATTTGCAGTTACCTTTCTTTCTTAAGTGGAATCAAGCCATGCAATAAAAATGCCACTTACCAATAGCAGTCATCGGACTCTCTGACAGAAGGGGTTTAGCGTTCATGCTTGCCATAAATTGAAATCAAACCCTAGGCAGTCTTTGTGACTGAAGTTCCTGCCATTAGCAAATATTGAACCCCCATGTACTGTAAAAGTCTTTTCCTTTTCCATTTTGTCATCTTGATCCTCTTCAAAATCCAGCCGATGTTTTATTATTATTATTATAACTTTAAAATATATTTTCTTCATAAGGTAGAAACGACTTAATAACAGAAAATTTTGACTAACTCTGGGTCATCTCTAATTGGTCCATATCTTTCAGTTGGAGACGTGTCACATAATCAACACCTGGAACATGAGTGAAATCAAAATGCTGCTAAATGTTGTGTTTAACATTTAAAATAAAAGCATCAGAACTGTGATGTTGGTTCTGGATAATATTAGTTTGACACTCTGAACATAATCATGGTGCATTGAGACATTTATTTTATATTGCTTAGTTGTCTAAGAAGAGAAATTATTTATCTGATTGGTATTGGTATGGACAGAGACTCAGTTTGCAGTATCAGTAAGGGATGTAATGATAGACTTTACCCACAATGCGATACGATACGAGTTCATGATACGTTTTTAAATATTCTGACAAAGTTTCATTTTATTATTTCTCTTTCTATTTAAAAATATTTAAAGTACCTAATTTGTGATTATCTTTTAATTATCTAAATAACAAATGACCTATATCTGAGGTAGCCTTGCCCTCGGCTATTTCAAGTAAATATTTTTTCATCTTAAATTAATTACATATTTGATTAGTGCTCCATGTCAATTACATTTTTATCAGGCACTCTTAACCACTTTGGTTACTTGCTGATTGTTTTCTCTGGGCTGGATGGGTTCTTCCAGCAAGAAAATATTACACAAAGCTGAAATGTCCAACACTGGTTGGAAGAGCATTACCAAGAGCATTACCTAGACTTCCTAGCATTTGTAGGACCGCTTTGATTGCAGTGTGTGGGGAATGGGGTCCATACAGATTGATCACATGTATGGCTTCAGATCTAGCTGTCCGTGCTCCACACGGCTGTTACTCTGGACATTAGCTAGTGGTCATAATAATGTTTAGTGAATTTACAATGATATATACTGAACCGTTTAGCTACGTTTGTGTCATGTTAACATTTAAATAAATACCAATTATTTCAAGATTCGTGGAAATTGTGAATAATGATTGGAACATTGCAAGGATTTTTTTTCTTATTGCACAATTTGGCATCTTGTTAAAGTCTACTATAAATTCATAGCTGCCACTGGTGTATTCATGAAGTGTTAAGGCAGAATAATGAATAAAAGAGTGAAGGTCTCTGTAGATGTGCAGCTTGACATCCAGAGTAGAGAAATGTGAAGCAGGTAGAGCAGTCAGCTGGCAGGAGGGCGATGGGTCTTGAGTTGCTGCTGGCAGGAGGCTTAGAACAAACTCAAACAAGATATCAAATTGTCAAAGAAACACGGAAAACCAACTGATGAGCGGAGCTCTGCTAATAAAAAAGAACCAGCGATATCCTTGAGGCAGTTATCCCAGATTAACTTCCAATAAGCACCTTTAATAATTCTGCAGAACGCCTTCTTGGTTTAATTACACTTTGCTCTGTTGCTGTAATCTGCAAATATTGTGCAGGATCCACCATCTCGGCTGCACTAGCAGAAGACACCATACAGACAATTATTCAAAACAGCCATCCCGATGCGATGTAAGCTGAAATGCTCTGGGGCCGCAGAGATATTTTCTTCCTTGACAGTTCAGCTCATAATAAAAACAGGCAGCTCAGTCCATCACGTTTTCATGTAAAGCGATCCGGAGTTGCTGCTGTGCCTTCTCAGTTCAGGCTCTAGAGGGAAGGGTGGCTTTTTGCCTACCCCGTGGATTGCATGGTCCAGCACTCAAAATAGATCATCGTAAACCCACTGCAAGCAGAAAAAAACATCCTCCATGACACAACTCGGCTCACACTCCCAGTACACTCAAAGTTTTCTGCAGATTTGAGAAAGTTTGATCTTGAGGCTTTATATCTACAGTATATGCAGAGTACTTGGGAGGCTTGTTCCCTTGAGAAACATGTTTTTGCAACAAAATAAACTGCCCTAAATATGAAGAGAAATGACAGCGATGGTCCTTGTGGAATTGTCTAATCCCAGCTGCATGTCCCTGGATAGCAAAGCTTCTTACAAAATGCCAGACGGTGCTCAATTTTGAGCTGGTACATGTACTTGGTGCAGAGTTGCGTCCTATTTTGGGGGTAAACATTGGGCAGAAAACTTCATTATACCTTAAAAATATCCAAACCTAAAACCTGAATGCAATGTCCGAAATGTTTTCTCCACCACTTCAGTTAAGCACCATATTTTAAATGCACTATTTATTTACTATTTGTGTATTTGTTAGAATTTCACATGTTTTATAAATCTTGGTTACATTCATTACATGACAGGTAGTTACTGGTTACAACCCATATTTAATGTCAGACTCAGTCCTGGATATTTTTTTGATCTCCAGTTTACCTCACATGGGCGGTGAGAGGAAATAAAATGTAATTTTTCTTAGTTATTTTCAGTTTGCTTTAACAAATTAAAAGAAGTAAAGAGCGACCATATCTAGCGTTTCCTCCCTCATACACAGTTATACCTGTTGAGCACCTGCTCATGAGAATTAATAGCTTTGACTCTCTACACAATGCACTTCATGTGCTTGTGCAATAAAGATTACAACACAGCCATATTGCTCTGTGGTTCAAAGAAAATTCCAATCATACAAAAACATGTACATAATAGGCAAAACAAGAAGCATTAACTTCTTCAGTCTAGGCGGCCCACCCTGTTGCTGGTTTACCACTGTTCCTTCCATGGAGCTGTGGTTTTTATAGAGACTGGCCACTGCAGACCGGGAACACACCACAAGAGCTGTTTTGGAGATGCTCTGACCCAGTCATCCAGCCATCGCAATTGGACCCATGTCAAACTCAAATTCTGTTTTTCCTGCTTGTAACACATTTAGAATAAAACGTTTCCTTTCTGCATGATATATCCCACCCACTAACAAAAATATAAAAGTGAGGAAACCTTTTGAAGATCCACTGTAGTTATTTAATGTCATTTAACTTCGTGGCATGGCCTAATTCTCTTATACTGCTGGAGACTTCCCTCTGCCCATGTTTTATTTTATCGATTTAGTTATTAAATGTTTGGGTGGTTTTACACTTTGGTTATGCCTATGGCCAAACACATCACAAGCATTTTCATATCTGCAGTTAAATCTTAGTCTTTGGACTGTGGGAGTAAACCAGAACATGCAGACATGGAAACTCCAGTCAAAAATGACCCAGACTTCTTCACTTGAGAAAATAACCCAGGATGTTTCCACTGTAATGTGAAAGTGCAATCCAATAAGTTACCCAGCTACACATTTGACTATTAAAATACATGGAATAGTGGTAGCCAAGCTTTCCAACCATGATGAGAGTCTGGAGAGTCAGATACAATCTAATAACTAGCATAAAAACAAGTCTGTTATAAATTAGAAGCCGGTAAAACATCCGTAATACTGACTATAATCGAGCAAGTTGGCTTAAAGGCTTTCTCGCATAAAGGAAGCTTCCGCTATCACATTTTTCTTTTCCATAATCTGCAACAAAATCAAGCGTTGCTTTAGGGTGCCCATTTTGGAGCAGTATAGTAAAGAGCTTATGAAAGGAAATGCAATGCATTTCTTAAACATAACTAATGGTAACGTCCAGAGCGCTGCAGGAAAAAAAATAGCCACTGTGCAAGATTTCCAATCATTCACCGGCATACTGTGATTTGATAGTAGAATACACCACTCCATTATTCATTGCATCAGCTTATTACTTACTTATATTAAGTGGTAATAAATATTGTAACAAAAATGTTTATAATTATATTCATGCATGTCTATAATAATAATAATAATAATAATCATAATCATAATAATAAAAATGTGAAACGTCATACATAAGATCATTAGAATGTATATACATAAAATGTACAATGAAATTGTTTTTTCACATATTCCAGCTAGATTCAGGGGTCAGAGCGTATGGTCAGCCATTGTTTGGTACACTTGGAGCAGACAGGGTTAAGAGCCTTGCTCAGTGACACAACAGTGACTGCATAGAGAGTGGATCTAAACCAATAATCTTCAGATTGAAAGCCCAAAGCTCTACTTAATGGGCTACCACTGTTACCTTTAAAAAACTTAGAAACTTAACATGACAATTCACTAATTTTGTCAAGTGTAATTTTATCACCAGAGGTACCACATAATAATGATGATGATTATGATTATAATGATGATGGTTATATATATTTTTATTCTTCTTCTTCTTCTTCTTCTTCTTCTTCTTCTTCTTCTTCTTCTTCTTCTTCTTCTTCTTCTTCTTATTATTATTATTATTATTATTACCAATCTTGAGCAATAATTTAACTAAAACACAAAAGGAAAAAATTATCCGGTGGCCAAAACTGAAACAGTGTAACAAATTAGACACATAAAAATAGTTCCAGAGTTCTTATACAAGCCACTCAAAATTTGCTAACAGTTTGCAAAACCGAGAAGCTGGCAAGTCTGTAGGGGAGAAACTGTAATATTGAAACACTCTTACCTGGAGCTCATTAACACTCATTGTTACACAGGTGACTTGTCAGTTAAGATGAATTGACATCAATCATCTGCACCTAATGCCCTCTTTGTCTGCCATAATCGGCAGATGAAGCAAGAATCTGCAACGAGGCCAAGCTGGACCTGTTATGAATATTAGAATAGACAAATATTATAAAATGTGCCCTGACAGTTAACGTGCTGTACTGAGTATAAAACATGCTGCATAGGACATGCAAACTAAAGCTAGAGGCAGACTGCTGACAGCTGTCAGGCTGCTAGTTAAAATAATGATAAAGATTTTATGTAGGTAACAGAAGTATAACAGACTTGTTCATTGGGAATTCAGTATTACCTGATGTGGGCTGAGTGAGTACCAAAATGGAAGAATATTAATACTATTAATATAAGTTTTAAACTGTTTAAAAGTTGTATATTTGGATGCAGAGTATGAATTATTCTAACTCAGAGCTGTTTTACTTTATTTTCTGATATGTACTTGTATACTGGACCAATTCTTTGACCAAGATTAAATTCATTTTAACACCGTTTTGATGATAGAAAGTTTGGAAGAGGTTTCAGTTCTGAAAAGTACTTTGAAATGGCCTCCTCATGCCACTCTTAATATACGCCAGAGCAATGTTGAAGAATCTAGATCATCTTTTCATCTTTTATTCACCACACTGTAATGCACTCCTTCACTAGCCAGTCCGCTTTATTATGCACTATCCGGCGAAGGCTTCCGAGCTTTACATAATATAGCATGTGAATAGTAATTGCTTGCTCTTTTTATAGCTAGAAGTAAGGTCTCTAAAAAACAAATAAGTACAAGTAATAACAAAAACTAGTAATTAATTAATCTTCCAGCATTTCTTTGTAGCTGCATTCTCATCACATGCTCTCCAAGATATTAAATAGACATGGAATGGCATGCATCCTTTTTTTACTTTACCCTGAACCATGCTGTCCTGACATCAGTATTCTGCTAGCTACATTCATTTCTCAGTAACTGAACTAACTGTGAGGAAGACCCAAGGGAAATTGTTTTTTTAAGCTGGGAATAGCATCACGATGCGATGAGGAAAAGGTCCTTTCAAATGACGATCCAACAATTCCGAGTACTCTTGATGAGATAAAGAGTAGTAGCATCTGCTTTAGAGAAAAGCCAGACCCGACTGAGCCCAGCATCAATTTCAAAGAAATGCAGGTTGCCAACAGAGGAGTAAGCAAATGTGTGAGAGAGAAACCATAATAACTAGAAACTCTTCCACCTGTAGCAAATTACTAATTCAGTTAGGTGCTTTACATCATTCTCATACTCCCCTTCTTACCTTACCCTGTACCATGCTTATGTGTCAATAGCTGTTCTGATATCAGCATGTTTATTCCCCAGTAGTTGAACTATGTGCTAAGTGTTCCAATGGTGATCCATTATTGGTAATGCTGTACCATGTTAAATCAATGAAACTATTTAGTACATGGTTCATTTCTTAGGCTTTTTCCATGTCTGTAAAATCTTAAATGTACATTTATTTGATTTCTTTCCTGAAAGAATTAAACGGAAACCTAAATTGTTTTCTTATGCTGGCATTGAAGCACAGTTTTATAACGTAAACGTCTATACTATGATGGTCGAAAAAGCAATAGCGTCTGCTTCAGACGCAACTCAGACCATATCGAGCCCAGCATCAGGTTCAGAGCAGGTTGCCACCAAAAGAGCCAGCAACTGTGTGAAAGCTGTCATTCCATAATTGATTCTACTGGACAGAGTGACAGTGTGCGGGCAGATGCGATTGAAAATGTGTTTTTGGTGGTACATTTGGGTTTTAAATGATACCCTGGGAGAGCTGTTAGCTGTCCAAGCTCTTTGCTTTTTTATTATATTTATACAGTTGAAATGAAAACCTGTTCTTGGTACGGTAATGTTTGGCACGCAAGAGGAAACCATATTTACAAATTTCTAGCTAGAGCTGGGACAGCTAACAGCTAGTTAGCTTAGCATTAATAGCCACAAGTATAAATCAGTAAGTTTTATCATTATTTGCGTAATAAACTATTAGAAGCCAAACTCATATAATAAAATGTATTACTAATGTTGTAATTTTAAACTTACAGGATAGCTTAGTATGTAAGCTAAACCAGGTACTGTTTACTAGAAAGCAAACTAATTAGCTTTAGTTTTAACCTGAGAGAAATACCAAACATAAAACCCTATTTCAGGTTTCTTTTTGAAGTAAAAGCCATAATTGAGTGATGATTCATTTTTTTCCAAACTACAATTTTGAGATTGTAGATTTCTTTGTAGCAGAACCAATTATGGACCAGGTTTTCCCTGACACCTATAACTTCTGAGGAAGAAGTGTAGCTAACAGCATCCTGCTGCCAGAACAGCCAATCACACATTTGTTTATGTTTTATCATATCAAATGAAATGACAGTCATATGCGCGATCACACTTAAAATGGCTTTGCAAATATGCTTAAAGAAGTGCAATAACCTTATATAATAATTTTGGATGCCAATTGCACATTCCCATAGATAATACCATACACAAACTTAGCTAGAATATGTTGTAAACTTTTAATTTTAATTGTGTAAATGTGAGGGGGAAAGAGCTTGGACATAGCAGCATCTGCGGAAAGCCAGAACAAACTGGCAATGCGATGAGTACAACGCCCGTTCTCAAGAAGACTGAAAGGTTATGACCAGGTTCTCTTAGGGTAAAAACACTAGCATTTGCTTCAGAGGAACATGTTCTTGGCATCCATTTCAGAGAAAGCCAGGTTGCCAATTGTGTAAGAAGAAAGTTATAATAAATAGAAACCCCATCACCTGGAGCAAATTACCACTTAGCAAGGAACATGTCAGTCATCTGCACCTCTGTGTTTGTTCTGCCGGGCTCGAACGGCGATACAGATGTTTACGATTTTGTATCCCACCCTACCCCCCTCTTACACACACATCACACAAATACATAACTTCTGGGGACTTGGTTTTTTATATGAGTTAATCCTTGCAATTTAAAGCATTCAAGGGTGGAGTTGATGTAAATAAAGGGATAATACAGGGATGATAATGCGGAAACAATGTTATAAATGTATAATGAAAATGTTTTACCAATAGAAAATATATAGGAACAGGAATTATGATAGCTATGTTTCCACAAATCAGGGATATAGCTAGCAATTTGTGAATCGGTGTAAAAAGAAAGCAGTCCATTGATCACTGTCATGTAAATAGCGAGGAGCGCTCCTCCACCCTGCACAACTCTAATGACTCTCTCTAGAGGTCCGGTCCAGCAAGCCAGCTGCAAGAAACAACATGGTCTGACAGCGCAGACCCATCTCACCTTTGTTTGCTGTTCTCACACAGCACCTTAAATCCTGTATGTTTAAAGAACTTTTCTTAGAGGCCTGATGGAATCTACAATGAATGTCATGGTCATTTCCTCAACTTAATATGAATTTTTCATAGTCAATCTTCAGTCCCTGAGCTAAAAATGATGGCAATATAAATCAGAAACATGAAAAAAAAATCAGTTCAGTCAACCTTGAATTTGAAAATATCTAATTGCATTAGTGCTGTGAATCTTGAATACGGAGCTTGCTTCAAAATTTATTGAATACCTATTATCTGAAAAAGTAAATAGATAAGAAGAAGAACTGCCCTTTTTATCCCATCATACAATATCAGTGCTATTGCTAGTTATGTTTAAAGCAATCTCTACCACAAGGATTAGTCAACTTAAATGGGGTTATAGAGTCAAGTAAATTAAAGATAGACGGATTTTTTTTAAAGATATGTATATTGTCACTGTCCAACAATATACATGTATATTCAAGACCCAACTTATCAGGAGAGTTTTCCCTGCTAGTAAGGGTGCAACCACATTTGCAAAAGTTCCAAACAATCTTTTTTAACTTTGTCATTATGGGGTATTGTGTGTAGAATTTTGAAGGGGAAAATGCATGTAATCCATTTTGGAATAAGGCTGTAACATAAAATGTGGAAGAAATTGAAGCACTCTGAATACTTTCTGGATACACATTATCGTTGTCAAGTTAGTCCATCAGTTTCATAAGTAAAATTGACTTGCGTGTATTTTATACAGCAAACAATAACATACACAGATTTATTTAGGTGAATTTTAAAGAACAGAATATATTTATAATGTGGTCTGTGCATTTAAATAACAGCTTGGGGAGAACTGGGAACAAAACAATTTAAACAGTTTGATAGTTTTCTCAATAGGAACTGGAAGGTACCTGGTTCAAGCGCCACTAACAAGTCACCACTGTTGGGCCTTTGAGCAAGACCTTTAACCCTCAATTGCTTACAATGTACAAAGTCTCAATTGTAAGTTGCTTTGGATAAAAACATGTGATAAATGCTTATAATGTAAGTAAAACCTGTGGAGAATATATAAATATTCCTGTCACTACAGCTTAGAAGAAAGAGAAGCCAACCCTAATGGCTTCCAAGCATTTACAGAAAGTGCATTTTTTAAATACAAAAATTGCACATAAACCGGATCTAAATGGTGTTTAAGGAACAATACCCAAACTTTGGGAGTGTTTCCAACCATTTCTTTTTTCAATGACCCAGTTGAGTTGCTGGCACATACTGAAGGCCTCTGGCAACATTTATTTATATAACACTCTGACAGCATTGGTGTAACCATGGAGTCTGCAGCAAACACCAGCATACTAATTTATAAATCATGTTTAAAATGCGAAAATATGAAGTATTAGAACGCTATTTTCTTCTAGATCGGTGCTACTCAAGCTGTGCCACTGGTGGCACCCAAAGCAGCCCCAGGCGATACTTTAGATGGCTGTGGTTCATTTACTATGTGCACTGAAGTAAAAGCGGTTCTAATCTGATTTTTTTTTCTGGGCCTCTAAAATTGTGACTCTGTGAGACTGTATTCTTGCTTTTGGTTAAATACTAACCTTGATAATGATACCTGGATTGTGTATAATGTTTGCATGGGTTAAGCATATTTTCCAAAGAGATGGGTAAGTATAGGTTTGTCCGGGTATGTTTTTTTCTGCCATGGATTACTAGGAACTATCTGTTAATGCTTAATATTTGTAGTGTCCTGATTGAACATTTGGGTTCTATACTTTTCTTTTTCTATGACTTTTGAGTAATTAAAGTTACTGTAGTTGGATTGGCCAAGAGGGTCAAAACTTTTTAAATGTGTGTGTGTTTGTGTGTGTGTGTGTTTAACAATAAAAATGTTATGAACAACCACATGTTTCACAATCTGATTAAACTGGTGATCAGAATTCTCAAAGCAATATAGGTAGTTCAAAGCTATTGTATGAGAATTTTATCCTAAATTGGTCACTTATGCATCAAAGATGGTAATTATTGCTTTGCACTTGACAATGATAGGAAAGCGCAGTTTAATAAAGTTCTTTTTCCAAAAGTCTGAGGCTGCATGTGAAAATGTTACAACTGTGCATTTTCACTAATTTAATATTTTAATTATTGCAAAATCAGCAAAACAATAAAAGTCAAAATCTTTGTGCATTTTAGGCTTTTTTGGGGAGGTCACGCAACAATGGAACCTGTTAGACCATTAAATGAACAAAGTAGATTTTTTAAAATGTATTTATTTATTCATGTCCACAAACTCAAGAAAGAAATAACAATAAAACGTGAATAATAATAATAATAAAAAAATCTTGACATATTTCTAGCAAACATGTCTTATGTCATTCTGCTTATGTTGTTATGTTCTCCCTCCTATTAAATGTACTATATGACTCGGAGAATTTGGGCATTTGCTCACACATGCTGGAACGGGGCTTTCCCTCAAAGCCTGTTAGCACTGAACTGTAATCATAAGAAGTGGTGGCCACATGTTCTTGGTCATGTAGTGCATTCCCTGTTATAAATGTTAATATTTTGATACATAAATTACTAGCTGCACATTTGCTTGTTTCTTCAAGTGGTTAACAGTGTTAATTAGAGTGGCTGTCAAGTTAAGTGAGCCTATACCAGTTTCTTGTCTATACAGACATCTTTCGATGCAAAGCTCCAAAGGTTAATTGTGTTGAACGCCGCTAAAAATTGTTCTATAGATGTGAGATGCCAGTTTTCTTCTCATTTGTTCGGATATGAAAGGTCATTTATGAAAGCCGAACTGTGAAAAGAATGCTAATTATAACCAAATGTCTAATTGTGTGTTACATGCTTTTGTAAAACAATTGTCTTTCCCCCCTTTCTATTTTTTCCCTTATTAGCATAGAAATTACAGCCCTACCAAGAAAAGAAACCCACATCAACCATGAGCAAGGATTTGTCGATGGAGGCATATATGCTGATTGTTTTCCTCACCTGTCTGGCATCGCTGTGCTGGGCG
>JAYDZG010000004.1:14795050-14812487 GCA_034509265.1 Microcambeva bendego | reverse complement strand
AAGGGTGTAAAATATTAGGTTAAAATTTGAATAAGCGAGCAGATATTGATTAAGTTTTACTAACCATTCATTCTGTGTCATTCAGAAACAGTGGACATGAGGCAGGGCCTCTTCCTGGATGGGCTGCCAATACATTAAATGGAAACCTGTGCATACAATGAATGACGCAAAGCTTGACACAAATCATTACAGGAATCAAATCTTGGAGCATTTTCAGAAGCCTAAAACTGAAATATAAGATATGGTGGAACAAATGTTTGGGACAGACAATGACTTAATATGATGATTGAATCCATGATTTAGACTGTTGTGTGGTACGCATGTAGAATGTGTGAATAAATCAATATCAAATTACTGTTAAACAATATATCTTTTGGCTGCTCCTGTTGGGGGTCACTACTGCGTATTGTGATCTGCATTATTGATTTGGCATGCTAAATAAATGATGATTCATGCAGAAATTCAGGTCATTATAAGAGAGGTTCACAAACTTCTTCCAGTATTCCCATCCATATGTTTTAAACACTTTGGTTACAATCATTCTAGGTCAGGTAGAGTTACTAGCTACTCAAAATTCATCAAGCTTGAGGAGACAGTTGAGTCTCAGACAAAGTCATGGACAATTTTTTATCTCTAATTCACCTCACTTGCATATCTTTGGACTGTGGAGGGGAGGGGTGGTGAACTGGAGTACACCCGAAGACCGCCCCACCTGGCAGTCGAACCCAGGGGGCTACTTTGGTGATGCAACCAAACTTGCTCTTTGAGACCATGTTAAATAGAGGTATAATTGTTAAATATACCAAACTGTGGATGGCAACGAGGATCATTATTGAGAGTTTAAATGTGATTAGGTCCTATAAATACAAGCAAAATTTAATTTCCTTTACCTCTTCAAGATTTTGATTGCCTAGCAGACTTGATTAACTTGGAAATAAAAACACCTCAGAGCGCAACATGTAAGACAAACACAGAATATTAGCTTTAAGGTGCTTTCTGGCAGTATTTATTGTGTTTCAGAGTCTTTGTTTGCATAAACCTTTACTTTAAAACTGGATCGTATCCTCTGGTTGTGTTTTGAACTCCATATTTTAAAGATTTTATGCGACTGGATTAAAGAACTATATCCCTAAGGTTTGTTGCAGTGGCTTAAATAAATATTTAAAGTCAAGATAAATGACAGCCTTTGATATTTATGAATGTTTGGAGAAGCCTTGGGTGTATCAAGAATGAAATAAAAAACACATTGTTTAAAAATAGAGTATGATTCAATTTAGCAATGGTATTGGTCCTGGTCCCTGGTAGGGAAGTCCTTTTCTGTGTGTAGTTTGCATGTTCTCCTTATGTCTGCATGGGTTTCCTCTGTTTTTTGTTTATTACCAAAACCAGGGAAGAGAGGTGAACTGAAGATGCAAACTTGTCCATGACTGTGTTTGACATTAAACTTAAGAACTGATTAACTGTGTATCGTGTAATTACCTGTTTTGTCATGCCATGAATCTAACTGAAGTGTAAAACATGACGTTAAAATCGTAATAACTATATATATATATATCTAATGTCATTGGACAGTTGCCTTTTCCACCCGACAGAGCAAAATGTCATAGTAGATGTAAACAACAGCAGTAGCTACTACAGGGGGATTTTGGATTTGCCTTGGTGTCATTGTTCTTCAATACCTATTCACAATCCTGCTTTAATTAAAAGATGTTAGAGCTTGAAAAGGTGGAAGAATTATATGTAAAGTGGTATTTTATGTACAGGTCTTTTGGCTAAAAAACCCCACTTCATTTAAATAACAGATTAAAAGAAGTCTGCACTATAAATTACCATGCAGTGGCGAAGAAGAAATTAGTAGGTTCTGATTGGGATTTTTGGCGCTTGGATAAAGGTGAAGAAGGGAGACAAGAGTAGAATAAGTACTTTGATCATGGTTGAGTCACTTAGCAGTGAAAACACCAAAAAAAGGTATCACAATATAATCAAAACTAGAGCCATAGTGGACCAGTTACCATGCAGTGGAGGAAAAGAAATCAATTGGTTATTTAATCTTCTATATATGTATCATTGTTGTTGTTTTTTTTAATTAAAAATCCTGTTCTTCCTGCTTTTTTAGAGGGTGAATGAGTTCGGCCTGGATGTCATCGAGACGCCAGAAGGTGACAAGTGGCCTCAACTCATCGTCCAGCAGAACTTGGATCGAGAAACCAAGGACACCTTCGTCATGAAAATCAAAGTGGTAGACGGTGGAAACCCTCCGAAATCCAGCACAGCCATCCTCCAGGTCACCGTGTCGGACGTGAATGACAATCGGCCAGTGTTCAAGGACAGTGAGGTGGAGGTGAACGTACCTGAAAATGCCCCGGTTGGGACGTCGGTGGCGCAGCTTCATGCCACAGATGCCGATCTGGGCTCCAATGCGCAAATTCATTTCTCCTTTAGCAGCCAAATTTCTCCATTATCCAGGAGACACTTCTCTATTGACAGCGCCACTGGATTGATTACTGTCAAGCAACCACTGGACAGAGAATCCATCCCGAGCCATAAACTCATCGTCCTGGCAAGTGATGGTAGCACCACTCCCTCAAGGGCTACCGTCATAGTAAACGTAACGGATGTAAATGACAACGTTCCTTCCATTGATACTCGATACATTATGAACCCTGTTAACGGCACTGTACTGTTATCTGAAAATGCCCCCCTAAACACAAAAATAGCTCTAATTACAGTGACTGACAGAGACGCTGACCTTAATGGGAAAGTGACATGTTACACGGATCATGACGTTCCATTTCGGTTAAAGCCCGTTTTTAATGACCAATTCTTACTGGAAACCGCTGCTCCCCTAGATTACGAAACCACTCGTGAGTACGCAATTAAGATAGTGGCTTCGGATTCTGGAAAACCTCCTTTGAACACTTCCGCCATGGTCCTTATTAAAATCAAGGACGAGAACGATAATATTCCGGTTTTCCCTCAGCCGGAGATACAGCTTTCCATTCCAGAGAACAATGATCTTGGCACACAGCTGATAAAAATCAGCGCCACTGATGCAGACAGCGGTTCAAATGCACTGATTGTTTATACCCTTGGACCAGACACGCCTGATGGGTTTAACATAGATCCACGGTCTGGCATCCTTTCAGTAAGCAAGAGACTGGATAGAGAAAAACAGGAAATGTATGCCTTTACGGTAGTTGCACGGGATAGCGGTCCTAATCCTCTTCAGAGCAATATCACTGTGAAGCTGATCGTCCAGGACATGAACGATAACAGTCCAGCCTTTACCCATTCTGAATATAACTTCTATGTGCCTGAGAACTTGCCCTTGTATGGCACAGTTGGCTTGATCACGGTCACCGACGCAGATGCCGGAGAAAATTCTGTTGTTAGTTTGTCAATAATAAACGAAAAGGACAATTTCATAATTGACCCCAAAACTGGTGTAATTAAACCAAATATTACATTTGACAGGGAGCAACAAAGTTCCTACACTTTTTTAGTCAAGGCTGTGGATGGAGGGTTAATCCCAAAAACTTCATATGCTAAGGTTACCATAAACGTCGTTGACGTTAACGACAATCGACCTGTTTTTGTCATTCCTTCATCCAACTACTCTTATGACCTCATTCCTTTCACAACTAATCCTGGGTCGGTGGTGACCAGAGTGTACGCCATTGACAACGACACTGGCATGAATGCTGAGTTGCACTACAGCATCATCGGAGGGTCACAAAGAGGACTGTTTGCCATTGACAAAAACACAGGGAACATTACCCTACAGGAAAAGATAGCTAACAGTGATCAAGGTCTTCATAGACTGGTCGTGATGGTCAGGGACTTAGGACAGCCGGAGCCCTTGCATGCCATCACCCTTGTTCACTTGTTTATCAATGAGACTGTCTCAAATGCAACATTCATCCAGGAGCAAGTGCGAAGAAGCATGGAGACTCCCTTGGACAATACCGTAGGAGACAATGAGCCCATTCCTCAGACCAGTGGCTATGTAATAGTCGTCATTGCCATAATTGCAGGCACGATGACCGTCATACTGGTTATTTTCGTAACCGCTTTGGTACGTTGTCGACAGACACCCAGACATAAAGTTGTTCAAAAAGGCAAGCAGAGTGGTGAGTGGGTATCACCGAACCAAGAAGGCCGTCAAATCAAAAAGAAGAAGAAGAAAAAGAAGAGGTCTCCTAAGAGTTTGCTGCTGAACTTTGTGACCATTGAAGAATCCAAGTCTGAAGATCCTACCCATGAGCACATCAATGGCACATTAGACCTCCCGGTTGAGCTTGAGGAGCAGACGATGGGAAAGTATAACTGGGCCACCACACCGACCACCTTCAAACCCGACAGTCCTGACTTGGCCAAGCATTACAAGTCGGCCTCTCCACAGCCTACCTTCCAGATTAAACCGGAAACCCCAGTGGCTCCCAAGAAGCACCATGTAATTCAGGAGCTCCCTCTGGACAACACATTTGTAGTTGGGTGCGACACGCTCTCCAAGTGTTCCTCCACCAGCTCCGACCCATACAGCGTCTCGGAATGCGGCTGTCAAGGGAGCTTCAAGGCACCGGGGCAAATCCACACCCGACAGGTAATTCACTTCTCTTCTACCTTGCTTTATTTTTCCTGCTTGTGCTTTTCATATTGCTAGCCCTCTGTTGGAAATACTCCAGGTGGAGGTTGCCAGGGGTACGGGCAGGGATTCAATCACACAAAAGCTCAAACATGCATGAATGCCCATCAGCACCGAGTACTGAGGAAGCTGTTGGAAAAAAGCTTACTCCCATGTAGAAGACATCTGTTGCAGTTTTGGATCCTAGCTCACTTTATTTTAATCAGTCTACCTTAAAAGATAATGTTAGCTAATTCATAATTAGACACAAGCGAGCGTTTATTAGAAAATCTTTTTCTGGGTAAAAAGCAGCTGTCAGACGTATGTGATTCTTTCATTCTGTGAATGCATGGCGGTATTTTGTTCCAGAGGAATCATTTCTAAAGAGTAATTATTAAGCAGGCACAAACAAAACAACACTCGCTCTCGGCAGAGACGCCTTAATGTTTGTTCCTGATTGGCATATCAAAACCAAGCATGCTTGACAGCAAATCAAACAAGATTGAGTTGCATTCTACATGCACACCCGAACAGATGCACAGCCAATGAAAAGCAATAATATTCAATTAAAAAATTACAATGACATTAAAAAAATAAAATATTTTTTTTCAATACATGCTTCCTTTTATACAGATATAACAATAAATTAATTGAAATGTTGGGCATCAACATCCAGACTTAATTGGCTTTGGTCTTGTGCAGGGCGGCCTTGTGCCCACGGCCACCTGGAGAAGAATTTATAACAACAACAACAATAATAATAATAAAAACAATAATAATAACTGGTTGTTTTTATTTTTTATTTTTTTATGTGTTACTACATTACTCCCACTGTAACTCGGGCAAGGATAAATAACATTAGTAATAACAATTATGATAGGGCAATATAGTAGCTCATTAGGTAAAAATGTCATAGGTTTACAGGAGAAGGTTTTTATTTTTTTTATATACATTTTAAATGCTAGGGTTGATTTTATTTTAAAACTGTAGCTGCAGATCTTGGTCAACAGGATCAAGGTATCAAAATGACAGACGTCAACATCCAGACTTGGACAAAAAAAATAACATTGATGCTAATAAAAATAATCCTAGGTTGCTGCTGACTCACACCAAGAAGATTTTTTTTTATCTTATTTTAAAATCTTACTAGCCAATTAGACCATAACCAATTTTTGCCCAAGATTAGATCTTTTTTTCTTTTGTGCTATGTTCTGTAGTTCAGACTTACAAGCCAGATAGACATTTCAAATGAACAAATCATTCCCCAATTAGATTACAACATTGGTTACACCATATACACGCATAATGTTATGACCACCTTCCTAACAGTGTGTAGGTCCCATATTTGCTGCCAAAACATCTATTCAACTGTGTTATACTGTGTATTAAGTAAGTCGTGTATTGGATCGGACCACACAGACCATTCTTCACAGTCTTCAGTTTATTAATGAGCTTGGCAGCCCATGACACATTGTTGATGGATAGTCACTGACCATTACAGACCGAAACACGAGTGCTGCGGTTTTGGAAATGCTCTGACCCAGTCATCTAGCCTCCACAATTTGGCCCATGTTAAACTCAAAAGCAAATACTTGTGCTTTAACATTTTTACTGCTTCCAACAAATTACCTTTAAAGGTTAAACGTTCACTTGCTGCCTAATATATCCCACCTATGAACAGGTGCTGTGAAGAACAGATAATAAGTATTAATCACTTCACCTGTCTGTGTTCATAATGTTATGCCTGGTATATACATATATAAACACTTTCTGCTAATGTTCATTTCACGGTTCTCATTTCGTTTTGGTGTGTGTGTGTGTGTGTATGTGTGTGTGGATGCGTGTCTATCTGTCTCTTCATGTCTGTTCAGATGTGCACTGAGCACAGTACCATGGGAAAAGAGCTTCACATGCACATGAGTACCATAATATAGCATCTAAAATAACAAATATTACATACAAAGGAAACATTTTTGCGGATCATTAAATCAGACAATTAATATAAAGTAAAAAAAAAACCTTTGCACAGGCTGTAACAAAAACATTACTCATAATCAACAGTTTTATGGTATTGCAGTTACCATGACAGCCCTATTCAGAACACAGTTCATTACAGATTGTCTCGGTGGAGAAACACCAGTGTTAATAGAGGACAGGTTCATTTGAATACCACTGTATTTTAGCATATGAATTGTGAAAATATGTGCCAAATGCAAAGTGGCTAATAAATAAAAAGCAGGCAAGGGAAACAAATGCAAATCTGGGGCATGAGGAGAAGTGGCCTCGCAGCGACAGGTCCTGCTCGAGACCGAGACCGAGCTGTGCAGCTGTGGGTCAGAGGGATCAAGGTAAAGACGGAGCTCTGGAACTTTTTAATAGAAGGAGTGGATTCGCTAATAGCTTTCAGTACTTTCCATTTTTCCTTTGTCAGCCACTTGTTTTTTAATGAGCAGGCATCGAGTCTCTGCAGTGTTCAACAATTTCAAAGTCATTTTCTTGCCCGGGCTGCAAAATATTGTACGTTTGTAGGATTGTTATTTCAGAATCTGACTGGAATTGAAACGCTACGATGAATATCCATGTCTGTATCTTAGCTGTTTTAAATTTTATTTTTAGAATATTTCAGAATGAGCAAAACTGTGCTGGCGTGTTCAGATCAGGATCTTTTAATTCTGACAAATAATGCAAGTATAATGAACAGCTACTCTGGCTTTGAATAGTGAAATTCTCCTTTTCATTCTTATGCATTTCAAAATTTGAAAGAAAGGGCACTCAAATGGCGTTGTACATCATGCCAGCCTATTACTGCTGGGATCCAGGGTTTGAATCCTCAGGGTGCTATCGAGGACATCAGGCGTCAATGGATTGGCATTGTCTTGCAACAAATTAACTAGGGAAACCAGTATAACATACTACAACTAATAAAAGTGAATAACATGTCATGACACAACAAGGTCCTGGGTTAGACTCCCAGGTAGAGCCATCCAGGTCATTTCTGTGTGGAGTTTGCATGTTCACCACATGTCCCCATTGCCATCAGGTTAGTTAAAGATACTAAAATTGCCCTGGGTAGGTGTGTGTGTGTGTCTTGTGATGGACTGGCACCTTGTCCAGGGTGTTATTCTGATAAAGAGGTGGTAAACAAGACAAGTATTCAATTATTATTATTATTATTATTATTATTATTATTAGTAGTAGTAGTAGTAGTAGTAGTAGTAGTAGTAGTAGTAAAAGTAGTAGTAGTATTTAAATTCAAACTCTGTAACTGTCTACCTGGCTGCACATGGACGACAGCTTAGCTGTTCTATTTTAAATCCCTTTCTTCATATTAAGTGGTGTGCCTAATTAGACTAATGACAGGGTACTATTTTGAGTGCACTAAATAGCTTATTGTGTGCTGATTGAGACAGGTCCATCACCCTGCTGTCGAAAATAAGGTTTTGGATTACTTTGTGAACAGTTTGTTAAATAACACATTTCTTTCACACCTTTCTTTCTTTTTTTCTCCGTCTTGCTTGATTACACTTGTTTAGAAAGTGAAATAGTAGACTTGAATATTCTACTCAAGGGCATTTGCACTTAAGATGCTCATGCTCAGACATTTTGAATTGAACTTGGTTGTAAAGCACACATGATTATACATGTGTTGTAAAATATTGAACTCTAACACAAAAGCAATTTAAAATCCAATATATAAGACATACAGCGATCAGGTACAACATTATGACCACCTTCTAATATTGTGTCTGTTCTCCTTCTGCTGCCAAATACTCAATAAACACTCTGATGCTCGGTGTATTCTGACACCTTTCTATCAGAACCAGCATTAACTTCTTTAGCAGCTCGTCTGTTGGATAGGACCACATGGGACAGCCTTTTCCACCCACTAACAGTTGCTGTAGTGAAGAGATAATCTGTGTTATATAATTCACCTGTCAGTGGTCATAATGTTATGCCTGGTCTCTTCTCTTTTGAAGACTTCATTAGCAACATTGCAAAACTAAACAACAGGTAGGACATAATATAAGATACTGATAACACTGAGTTTCAATATTCAGCACAAGTAGCAGCCGTTAGCATTGTAGGCAGTTTTTGTCTCTTCATGCGATTTGTTTAAGTCTTCTGTTGGTGGCGCCCTTTCAGGTGTGTGTTCTGAGATCGATTCCTATGTAGATTTGTATCTGTCTTTTCTGTGTGGAGTTCTATGTTCTCTGTGCCTGTGTGGGTTTCCTTCAGGTGTTCCAGTTTCCTCCCACAGTCCTGTTTGCTTTTTATATGTTTGGGGAGGTGGGAGTGCCAGAAGGAGATCCAAACGGACACAGGAAGAACATCCATGTGGTGTTGCCACGCAGCACCTGCTCTACCAGCAGTACCATTGGGGCTCTTATTTCTCAGATATTTCCAGTTGGGATTAATGTTGCTCTGAAGTATTTTGAAAGCACTGTAAGAAGAAGATTGCATCATTTACAAATTTAATTAAATATACTGCATCATCCCTGTGTGGAGACTTCATTAGCACCAAAGAAGAACTTCAAAACAGTTGAGATTATGACAACAGATATTAAGTGATAACAACGCTCCACGACTTTGGAGCAAGCATGAATCAATGTATTATTATTTTAAAATAAACAAGTTCATTTATTTATTTGTGAATAATTTGCCAGTGACACAGCTGAAAGTGCTGGTGTTGAACAAATCCAGGATAATCTTCACCTATGATGCATTTTAAAATTAAAAATAATATTATTTAAATTATGAGACTATAGAAATTATATATTTCAAATTATGTAACATTTATTTTTAATTGTTTCATTAAAATAATTAATATATATATTATTATTTTATATTACTGTAATGTTATGTGTGTGTGTGTGTGTGTGTGTGTGTGTGTGTGTATTACACAGTACTCTTTTTTTCACTCTGCTTTCATCTCTGGCTAATTGTAATCAATTTAATCAATTTAATTTATAATAAAATAAATTCAACTACTCGTGGTCAATTAAAGTTTTTTAATGTGTTATAGCTGCTTGTCAAAATACTTCAGAGGCACCAGATGTCTCTTAGTACTGTAAAAGGTCCATTTGCATTATTCAGTGCAGCATAAGATTTTCCTTCCCTCACCCCTGTCTTCTATCCCCCCTCAATGTATCTCTTTTATCTCCTGCTCTCATGGTGCAGTCGATGGGTTTCAAGGCCAATCCCTTCAGTAAAAGGGGAGCTTTAGTCCAAATACACTTTGTGGATGTGGAAGATCAAATAAATACGGAGCTACTCGACAGTTCTGGCAAGTGAAATCTTAGTTTGACCTATATATTCAGGGCAGAGGTGTTTTGGGGGGTCAATTTCTATCCAATATTTATCTCTTCTGACTTGTTGCGGTACATTTTGCTTAGAGCATCCATCACTGAGGCAAAGAGGCCGTTGGATTTACTGTAGTTTAAACAGCAGTGAATGGCATGTTTGCCTCAAGATTCAAGGCTCATTCGGAATGTCAATAAATATGAGATGGATGTCGTTGATTTCTTGTTTTCTGGCTTATCCGACTCTTTACATAAACACATGTTTCGATGGGGTATAAGGTAGATGTGCTTGGATCCTCATGAATGATGTAGGTTCAGTAATCAAATAGAAGAAACTTGAGACTCATCAATTGCAGACAATAATATATTTTCAATTTGCCGCACTTGCATGTCTTTGGACTCCTGGCAAACAACACAGAAAACACCAAGATCGCTCCACCTGGGAATCAAATTAAGGACCTTCTTGGTGTGAGGCAACAGTTCTACCCACTGAGCAACTGTACCACCTCGCATGCTGTATTTATAATGTATTAATAATAACAGGCACTGGGGATAGCACAGTGGCTCACTAGGTACCACTAGATCCTGGGTTCGATTCCCAGACGGGACTGTCTGGGTCAATTATGGTCACAGTTTTCATGTTCTTCTCATGTTTTCATGGTTCCTCTCACAGTCCAAAAACATACACCCGGGTTAATTGGAGACTGGATTGTCCTATAGGTACCTTGACTTTAGGATTAATAAACCAGTGCCTCGTAATGTTGTTCCCAAGCCCAGATAAATAGGTAGGATTGTATAAAAAATATGCCAAATCAATAATGCCACAATCTAGTGTAGCTTTCCTAACGGGAGCAGTCAAAATGATGTATGATGTAATGATGTCGTATGATGTAATGAGGTAACGTGCCACCCAATCAATGACGAATAAATGTATATTAATATTTTTTTTTATTGACCAACATATGAAAGAATGCACAATATTGAGGTAACCTTAAGAAAATACCTCACCTAGTCTCTAAAAGTTTTTCAAAACCTCAGGGTCAACCTTTACAGCAGCTCACAGTTCTCACTGCAAGCTTTCCAGCTCCCAGCAGCTTGTGTTTCTGACTACCTTCTTTCTCTTAAACGTGCTTGCACTCCCACTTAAATTCACTGCTGTTTCTAGCTCAGCTAGGCAAACATCACCTTGGTCTTGTTGCTGCCAGTTCCTGCTGCTGCCAGTGGGTTTTGACAGATGTCTTTGTCCTGTTTATCTAGCACAAACTGGATAAAGATGTTTGGCGGACTATACATTGTGGCTGCATACTGTATTTCTGGATTACACACTAACGTCTTGTAATGTTATAATAAGTAAAATATAATAGGACTTAGAAAAATGAACCCATCCAGTATTTTCATACATGGTAGATTTTTTGAAGCACCATAGAGGCTTTTATCTCTAGTTTTAGTTGGTTACAAACATTAACCAATTTGTTTGACTGATTTCAGGTTCCAACTGAATTATTAAGCAAGTTTTGCTTTAAATTATTTCAGTAATTTCCAAAATGTTAGCCATCTGTGTCATGATATATTATATTTTCAGTTTGATTGTGTGTACATTTAAATTACAGCTAACAATTAAAACATGAAACACGACTGTGACAGCTTTCTAGCTACATAGCGTAACGGAAAACCCTCTTGGGTTCGTATTTATACTTTATACAGATTTTATTTTAAATATAGTGTTCACCAGCTGTTAAACCATTACATTTTTGTTGGGATGCGTTGTAACACTCGTCCCTTCTGGTTTTGTTTTACTTGCACTTAGCAGACTGTGAAACTTCATAAGATATCTAACAAGCATGTTCAGTGGCTAATGTTTGCCAGCTAGCCAGAAATGAAGTAGAAAAACCACAAGTAAATCTTTATTATTTGTTATCCAGCGTAAGTGTTGTGATTTATAAAATTTGTGTCTTTTATCAGGTTTAATACTTGCAGTGCAAACCCAAGCAATTTAATTGTGTGGCAGTAATCTATTTTAAGATATAAAGCACCTCACTGACCTGGTTTGTGACTCGCTCGCTTGCTTTTTCAGCAGCATCACAAACTTATATATAGCTGGTGAAATTTTCCACGTTGGATGAAGCGGGTGACACTGGGGGTTCACATTGGTGACGCTGTGTGTCATTGATTTTCACTCGTGCCAGAAAACAGCTTCGAACATAAATAGCAGCCACCTTTGTTTCATGCTGCGATATATTCAGATGAGTGTGAATAAATTTGAACTGTTTTTCCCCGAAAAACATTCTTCAGTGATACGTTTTGAATAATGGTGTAACCACGGCAGCAGGACAGGCACCGTACGCTCTTTTATCATCTATTACTTTAACCTTTGACTTTGTTTGCAAGGTCACCTAAGGCATTTGAAATTACTTTCGTGCAAAATGTCTATTTTCTCTGTGTTATTATTATTATTATTATTATTATTATTATTATATAAGTCTGCAAACAGCAAAGTACTATGGTTGCTTCCCAGCCATAATAGTTGACCAATCACATTTAGATTTACATGTGCAACATGATCAGTTAAGAATCAAGGGTCTTTCTCAGGACCCTATAGAGGCAGCTTGGCAGGGTTGGGGCTTGAACTAGCAACCTTCTGATTACTAACCCTGCATCTCAACCACTGAGCTGTTACTGACCAGATTTAGCCTCAGACACGTTTGGCACTGCTGAGTTTTAAGGGATAGAGTACTTTACTTCTGTGCCACTTAATTACACTTAAAATCAACAGCCATGTCAGATTTATTTGTAACACATTTTACAATAGCCATTATCTCTAAGATACTTTACATAATCCAGGACCGGCAGACTAAAAAACCCTATTGAGCAAAGGGTGACAGTGTCAGAACTCCATTAAAATTGCAGAAAGAAAACTTAAGAAGAACCAGTTTCAGTCCATCATACAAAATGCAAATACAAAATGTAATTAAACTGGTGGAGAAAAAGGTTTTGTAATTATTTAAATGCTTTTTAATATGCAAAATTGTGAGGATTGTTGGTCAAAGAAAAAAGTGCAACCCACAACACTGAGTTTTGAGATTTCTGAATAAAATGTTTACATATTCCCAACTCAATGAGGCTCTACATACCTAGCTTGAACAGACCTTGACAAAATTTTCACCTGCAGTCTTTTTCTCTGACACTTCACACAAGCGTCTAATATGTTTAGCATGCTAGTAACTTTTCTGGCTGCACTACTGTTGATAGTGGTAAACATCCCTGTAACTGTGATGCACTTCTATCTGAACCAGCTTTATCTTATTCACCATAGCACCTGTGGATCTGACCACACAGGCCAGCCTTCGCTTTGGATGCTCAATGACCCCTTCACCAGTTCCCGACTATTTAGGAATGTACCGATTCACTAAGAAATGTTAACAATCGATTCACGTGGGGCAAAATTTAATTTAAAATTTAATTTATGATGAATGGTTATTCAGTTTAAACAGCAGGGGGTGCTGGTGCTATATGTATTTTTATCTAATCTTAAAAGGAACTTTTGTCATCATTTTATGTTGCTTTAAAAAATCTGGAAAAATAATATTGTGACCCCAGTATCATTAATCATATCGCATCATGGGTAAAATATATCGGTACATCTCTACCACCGTTCCTTCTGTGGAAGGACAATTCCAAACAATTTTGATAGCTACTGACCAATGCAGACTGTGAACACCCCACAAGAGTTGCAGTTTTGGAATTTTGATGGGGTAGCTATAACCCGGTTAGAGAACTAGGCTTGTGATCTAAGTGTCTGATTCCCAGACTGCTCGAACTCGTCCTCTAACTGCTCCTCGGGGGGCGGGTTATTTTTTCTGCTTCAAACATCAAATTTTAGGATATCTTCCCTTGCTGCCTAATATATCCCACAAACTAACAGCTGCCGAGGTGAAGTCTATTAGTGTTATTCACTTCACTCGCTAATGGTCATAATGTTATGCTAGGTTGGTTTAGTGGTATCTAATATTCTGTGCAACCGAACTAGCCTCAGATTGATCTTATATTTATACAACTTTGAACTAGCAACTGAATCATATGGGTCTGACTTTTAGCCAGTCCACACACTCTCAGCGGAGAGGCACTTGAGACTTGAGAAATCATCTGGGATCTGTGTCTACACCTATTCCACTCAGACAGAATGAAGTGTATTCTCACTTTGAACTTCCCACACCCTTCTTTAGTGCATTATACATCAATAGTCTTTTTTGTAACCCATATGGGCATCATAAGTTCCACTAATAAGAGTAAAAGGCTTGATACTTAGTTTGGGTCATTCGATGTCTGTTTGTCCAGCTTATTTTTCCGGCTTATGGCTATCTTGTATTAAGCAGAGTGTTTTCTATATATTTCTTATATAGCTTGATGTGCTAGCTTTACAGAAAATCTGATCTCACTGAGAAACAGCTTAAACTTGTACTTTGAAAGCAATTTATTACGTGACCTGGACTTGTGTAAGTCACCAAAAATTCCTCTTGTGGCCCTGTCAAAACTATTTAAAATTAAATACAGGAGATTTTCATTCTTGCTCCTATTGTGGGAGAGAAAGCGTTACTGCCTCCCTATTGATTAATGCACCAGTCAATCATGCTACATGAGCAATAGTTTATGAACAGGTGGTAGATGGATTCCTATCTCGAAGGAAGCCCGAGCAAACGGATACCCTCTCAGGTTACAAGCTTCTATGTAATAACAGGGATTGTTAGATGGAAATGAATCCATTCACAAGGACTAAATTCTTTGCTACACACAGGACTGAGCATGGTGTGAAAAAAAATAAATGTCATCAACCATCTGTATTAGTTTATTTCTTTCTTCTCCTTTTGATTCTTTCTTCTCCTTGTTATTTATTTTCTCTTTTTTCGTATTCTTGTAAAGTTATTAAATGATACCATATAACATCCTTTATATTTGATTAAAAAAAAAGAATTTATTGTTTTTGTTAGTAGTAGTAGCAGAGGTAGTGATAGTGTCAGGAGGAGTAGCAGCAGGGTTAGGAGTGTACATTGTGGATTTCATTGTGGCAGCTGTTTTTGCACAGCATGGGTTCTGGTGACCTTGGATCAAATTTTTACCTTCAATCATCGTCTGTACAGAGTCTGTACTGACTATTTCTTCGTGGATTTCTTTCAGATACTCTGGTTTTATAAAGAAGAAAAAAGTTTCATAATTGTGAAATGGTAATGTAACTAGTTAAAAGATTGAATGGAAATTCCTGCACTCATTGTTTCTTAAATACACCAGGTCCATCATGACCCTGTTTATAACGGCTAGTGAAAATCACTAATACAAATTGCATTAAATAGGCGTTCAGATGGTTGATAATTTTGACTGGGTCTGGGTCACCATGTACAAAGCTGATCCGTAGATGAACTTGCCTTAAATATGCAAAACTTTGCCTACTGTAAACATGTCATATCGCACAGATCATCACCAGACAGAATGATTAATGTGTGAAATCGGAGGAAAAATAATTTAAAATAATAATCACAATAATAAAAATAATAAAATGTTAAAAAGGAAAGTACATTAATTATAATGAAACTTAATACAAAATAAGATATAAATAAATCAACTGGATGTATAAATAAACTATTCTGCCATATCATCGAGTTTTTGTGCCTCACAGTTTCACAGGATAGGGCATAATCCTCAGATTAAAGTTTAGTTTGTTCTTGTCTCTTTTTTATATGTATAAAATGCACATCAGTTGATTTGCCATTTCAAATAAACCCATATCTAAATAAATGAGTGATTTGGTAAATTAGTAAGTGAGTGTCTTTGTTATGGACTGTGTTTCTGACATATCTGCCCCACCGGCTTCTGACAATAAATGATTAAATGAATGCATGAATAATTGAAGGGATTCATATCTAGCGATCAGCAAAATGAGCTTTAGTTGTCTAGACATATTCTGAAGAATAAGAGTCAGCAGGATGTTCCCCCAAATTTTTGCTATGTAAAGGTGGTGAACTGTTCCGGCAAAATGGCGAAGAAATATTAGAAGTGAAAGAAATGGCATAACAGAATCGAGTCTTGTTCTCTCAAAATACCAAGGTGTTACGCTGGGGCCCGGTCTCCATTAGGAAGATCGTGCCTGGAGGCAAGATTTGATTTTTTTGACATAAGTCATGGAAAAACATGACAATCTTTAACCACAACGTGTCGTTTCTGTGTTAAAATATCCCGCACTTAGAGACGGAGGAGGTACTTCCATGCACGGACTAGCACAGCGGGGAACGAAACTGCATTTGTGTATTAGCTATCACCTCATCAGAGGTAGCACGGCCAGACATAACTTAATGAGCTAAGTGTTGTGTCCCTGGAGTCATATATAGTAAAGAAAAATGTAGCCACATTCTGCTAAAAACCTCATTAAGTAGCTGTATGTGCCCATTACTAGGTATCCTGTGGGAGGGGAAAACAAAAACGATTGGAAACCACAGCTTTCCTGGTGTCATTTAAATGAGTGATGCTGTAGTAAGGTGGATGTAAAAATAAATCTGGATTAATTGGGTATACCTGCATGAACCAATCAGTCACATCTTTTAGAATTCTTAAAGGTAAATGGCCAAGGCTAAAATCAAACCAGCTAAAAGTGTGTGTGCGGTGTGTGTGTGTGTGTGTGTGTGTGTGTGTGTGTGTGTGCGTGTGTGTGTGTGGGTGGGTGGGTACCTATGCCTTGAATAATGCTCTCTCTCTCTCTTTGTATGTATATAAAATATATATTAAAAGAGAGACAGAAATAACAGAAATGTTGCACATTAGCGACCCAGATGCCATTTTAACTCAAATTCTCCCTATATCTGTCTGTCTCTCTATATTACAGGAGACGGCACTGAAACCACCCCTCTATGGCACACTCTGTGGCACAGGTACAGCTCGCTCCCACAGGATAAAAATCAATGTCTAGCTGCCAAATCCTAAAGAGAGAGAGAGAAAGAAAGAGAGAGAGAGGGAGGGCGAGGAAAGCACTGACTGAAGAGAGGCGAACACAATCGCGTAATGCAGACCCTTAACACGGACGCCCAGATTTTCACATAAAGGACATGTTGCTGGAATTCAAAATTTAAGCATCTAGTAGCCCTCTACTGCACATTATTGCTATTTAAAAATGAGCCAATTCACTGATTGGTCTTTTTCCGTATGCTGCCTTCGAATGCTCCTCGGAACTACCACTTTCAAACGTTAGTTTGATTTGATGTGCGTTTGGAGTGTTTTAGGTCTGAAACGATACAGCTGCTCCAGGTAATTTTCTGTTCTGATAACAACTGTATCTATATATTTATATAATTATTAATATATAGATTCATATGCCTGTATATTTCATTTACTTAAATAATACTATAAGTAATTATTTAATTATTAGTTTTTTTTACAATATAGCTGCGTCATCATATTAATGGCTGCTTTACTTTAGACATACATCAAACATACAAACACACACACACACACACACACACTCTCTCTCTCA
>JAYDZG010000004.1:14764554-14780898 GCA_034509265.1 Microcambeva bendego | reverse complement strand
GCTCAAGGGCACTTCAGTCATGACCTGTTAGCTTTGGGAATCGAACTGGCAACTTTCTGATCACAAGCCCAGTTCTCTAACCACCAGGCCATGTCTGCCTATAAATCCTAAGGTGAACAAGGCTATTGACCTTAGAAAGTGTACAGTCAATTGCTTAGAAAGTGTACAGTCACAGTACTGTAAGACACTCTGGATTAAACCATCTGCTTATTTCTGAAAATAGGAACTAGATCGTTATGAGTGTACCAGGTGCAGCAATGTTGTTTGATTTTTTTTTTATTAATATTATAATTGTAGTTATTCTTTTTCTCCGTTTTTTCTCCATTTTTTCTCCCGGCGTAGTGCGTCCAACTATCTTTCCGCATATTTAAGCAGGCGCAGAGACCAAAGCGAGCAGAGGCCATAATTTAATCAGTTTTGAGAGAGAGAAATCAGATCTGGCTTGTCCTACCCCGATGTGAACAACAGGCCAGTTGTTGTTCATGTGCTGCTCAGCCTCGATACAATGTATTTGAGATCCCAGCTCTGGTGTTGAGTGTGTTTTCCCGTTTAGCCACCTGAGTGGCCTGAGTTGCTGGGATTTCGAACTTCTCAATGCTGGATAAAGACTAGACCCCCAAAACATATGTTTAACGATGAAGCAGCTATTGGTAACATACATTATAATTGAAAAACAACTGCTGTAATGCCTTACTGTGCTCTAACAAATTATAAAAGTAGTAATTAAAAACCCAAAATGCAGTCACACATATGTTAACAGTAAATCCAGCACCTCAATCGATGTTCCAAAGTACCCATTCCTCATACCCCAGTGCAATGGGTTAAAGTTCTATTAAACCATGTCAGTACATACCCTAATACACCTGTAAGAATTAATAAAATACATGAACACTACTAATATTATGCAGTGTTCATATCTGACAGTCAGTGATGAAGCCATTACTTCTAAGCTATCTTGGACAGGGACAGATAGACACATATTGACTAAAGCTTTACGACAGTTCAGCACATTTTGGGAAGTTAAGGGTAACTGAGAAAATCTCCATAGATTATTTCGGGTATCAAACCCAGTTTCCCGGGACACTCTCTTCACAAGCTGTTCCACCGATAAACCTGACTTTGCCTTACACATTTAATTTCTTTCTTAAAAAACGGCTTACATTGTCCACCTACTCAAAGTTCTAGCCAGCATGGATGTAACAGTAGCCTTTAACAGCTTGAGTAAGTGCTGGGGCATGGATTTGGATCAAGCCAGGTTGCAATACACAGCTCAGTGCCATGGCATTGACCGCCTTAATCTGGGTAATCCGGTACAGTATTCTTAATTTGGATTTGTAACACAAAAAAGAATAAAAAAGGTGACAATAAATGTCCAAGCTCATTTTAGAAGAGCTGGTAATCTGGTTTAGACAGACAAGTCCATCCTTAGCATTAGTCTTAGCATTAGATGAAGCAGATGGTAGCTTGCGGGGTCAGAGCTCCTGCATTTCCTCACATGTTCATTTGGGAAAGGGGAGGGAGGAGGGGAAAAAAGAACATTGAATGATGGACTTGTTTATTTTTCCTGCTTGACTTCCTAAGTACTTTCAGTCTGATTATAGGCTTTCCTAACGGATAATCAGAAGCACCAGACAATCGTCTTTTCCACCATCCTAAATGCTTCCCCCCGTGAGGGTGTGAAAAGAGAGGTTTAGGATGGACACTGACTCTTAATTCCTGATTAGTCCTGTTTCAAACCCTGCTAAAATTAACTGGCCAGTGTGCTAATCACGCGCCTCAGATACCCTATGCCCTGCTATGTTGAAAACAGGATGCTGCGGATTTGACATAGACCAAACGTCCCTGGAGAGGGACCCAATTATTAGAAGCTTTTGAACTTTGTTCAGAATAATGTTTAAGCACACAATGGATGAGCGATTTGCTCCGAGGTACTGTCACGTTGGCTGGCCTTACAAAAAAAGAACTAGGTCATGCGGCACATGGTCCAAGTCATGTCTGAGCTAAACCTTTTGATGATGATTTTAAACACTGCTTTCTGGAAGATTTGTTATGCCTCAATACAAAATAACCAATTATTGTCGTTATTATTATTATGTAATACATTTTTTATTATATTTTGATGTTGTATACTTATTTTGTCCCTTTATTCTCCATTTTAATTATCCAATTGCAATGCTTTTATTGAATGTCCATCCTAATTGACAAGAGTGAGACTGACCCCCTCTGACACGTGCAGTATCCGGCTGCATCTTTTCACCTTCTCAAGGAGATTTCATAAGACCGTTAGCTTTGTGTTTGAAAAGATACGCACGGATCATTATTATTTCTCAACTCAGAGAGGCCATCAATCAGCCAGCAGGTATAGTAATTGCCTCGGTAATGTGGAGTCCCTGTCCGGCTGCAGAGCTAAGTTTCAAACTGACAAGTCTTTCCCCAGGTTCTTTTTCTCATCCAATTAATAGACAATGAACAGATCACCATCACTTAGAACTAATACTTTCAATGTAAATCTTACATCAAACATTATTATTGATTTGTTGTTATCTGATAGTCAGTGTAATCAGTGATAAACCAGTGTTTTCATTTTTGGTTGTTTTTTAATTGCCTTATTCAAACTTTTTTTATATCAAACTTCATTTGATAAATTGTATTGATAATTATTTTAGTCCAACATATATTTCAACAATTTACTTATTGTGTTTTATATGTTTTGGCAAAATGTTTTTTTCCTATTTTCATGATATTCATACGGAACTATAAAGATTTTAGATTTAGGTTTAGAATACTCTTTTCATCACTTTGCAGTGAAATTCGTTCTCCGCATTTAACTTACTCTGTGCAGTGAAACACACATATACACACCAGTGAACACTAGGGGGCAGTGAGCACACATGCCCGGAGCGCTGGGCAGCCCTTGCCATGGCACCCGGAGAGCAGTCAGAGGTTAGGTGCCTTGCTCAAGGGCACTTCAGTCATGACCTGTAGGCTCTGGGAATCAAACCGACAACATTCTTATCACAAGACCAGTTCTCTAACCACCAGACCACGGTTGCCTCCAATTGAAGAAATCTCACCTATCACTGAGTAGACATCTGCAACAAAGGCATTTAACCTAATTAGCCCAATGCATTGACTAATGAGTGCTTAGAGCAGCAGAAGAAGAGCATTACCCTGTAGTGGCTAGAGATCTACATATATACGGGCCGATCTCATGCATCTCTAACCAATCTTGTGCCATGTCTCGAACACTGGAGGCGACAGCGCTACCAACTATGCCACTGTGCCACCCCAGTGTAGCCACCAGACTATAATAGTGCTGAAACCAGGAAGGTGAACTCCAGTGTATACATCTACATTGTGGGTCTTGTGGAAGTCATACAAAATCACATTTAATTCAATTCGCTCTTCATTTAGCATGTGGAATTAAGGACCAAACTTAATGGTCAGATTTTTGCTACCAGCCAGTTCAGACTAAATAAATGGTCAGAAATACTAAACATAAACAGTACTGCTGTAGACACCATATATCCTGTCTGATAAGACATTTGAGTTCATGGGCAATACAGTGTCAATACACTTGAGACCATCATTTAAGATTGTTTGTAAGTTTCTATACCCCAAACTACTGTCTACAGGATTAACATCCTGGCACAACCTGTTTTTATTTGGTAAAAGTGGAGAACACGTGTTAGTGCTAGGTATGTCTGAAGCACCTCAGCTCTCTATGGTGATTTCATAGTTTTGAAGAAAAAAATAAAAACACTTAAATGGAAAACCCCTCAAGTGACGAACTACCATCAAGCAATTAACACCTTAGAGCCTAAGGAGGATTGTGCAATTTCCCGACCAACTGGCCTCATCCCTCCCCAATTATTAAGTTGACAAAATGTTCTTGGCTTTTTAGCCATATCAGCTTCATTTGAAGATGCTGAAGAGACAGTTTTATTCCGGAGGGACTCAACTTGATTTTATGCTCATAGAGGTTTTCCAACATCAGAACCACTTGGAATTAATGTTATGCTTTCAACATTTAGGCCTTTGGTTGTAAACTAGTTTCAGCTCTGACAGCTTTAAAATGTTTTTCTGTTTTCAAAGCATATGATGTAGGGTAAATATTTTTTATCAAACGTTTTACACAAAAGATGAAAGAAGATCTGTTTGTACGCTGCAAGTGAAAGTACACTGCAATTACTTTGGCATGGACCAGGCATAATGAACATTTTATCCTTAAATATGTGTTAGAAGCGTAAGGATTTAAGCTAGTTGGACAAGGGTTGATAAGAGTTTATTAGATATTTTTTGTCTGCAGTATCTATCAAAAAAGGTCATGGGTGGCCAAGGCTCATTGATGTATGTTGGGCACATGATGTTGGGCACATCGAGCTACTGTAGGTCAAATTGCTGAAAATGTTAATGCTGCTTCTGACTGAACGGTCATGAATACACAATGCATCACACAGCAAAAGTGGGAACAATACAATTTAAGGAAGGTGGTCATAATGTTATGCCAGTTTGGTGTACACGTACATACGACCAGCCTTCGAATTTCAGTGGCCGTGTAATAATTTTACTAATTTGCACTGGTCTGAGTGTTTCAGATTCAACAAAGTTGCTGGGGGCTTAAACACCTCAAAGACAACACTGAAGAAACAGAATTATGCCAACACCTTCCATGGATTAATACTAAGAGAAAGGTTAACACACATTGTGGATGAAAAAGAAAATAACTCTAGTCTCACACTAAAGACCTAAAATTAATGCTAAAAGAGTGTGTCCAGTTTGTTTGAACAGTATTCAAAATATCAACTACCCAACTGCACAAAATATAGTTTTCAAAACACAATCAACTCTACCATGATATGACCATGTTATTACAGAAGTCCAATGGTCATCTGATCAGTGGGGGTTGACAGGATGACAACATTCATAGCAACATTTGGGCTGTAATCAGAAATTCTATACAACTATTTTATCGATATTCCATATTCAGTTGTGTATCTGTATTGCAGGTGGAGATATCAGAGTGTAAATTCTAGGCAAGTGTACCTAATAAAGTGCTCAGTGAGTGTTCATGCTCCTCTAATAAACATAGCTTGTTAGTCAACCTGTCCATCAATATAAGTGACCACCACTGTTCTGAGAGGATATTTTAAGATGAACCCAACATTCTGGCTGCCAGATTAGTGTTGTGATGTACTGGTAGGCGTATCAGATGCAGCATCAAACAAACAACTTGTATCTACTCAGTAGCTCCTTGATAATCAGACGCTTTATGCCTTTTCTAAACACTGTCTCTATATACATCGAACAGGCACAATGTTCTAACCACCTTCCTAATATTCTGTTGGTTCTCCACCTTCGTTAACAATTTTAGCTATTGTAGCTTGTCTGTTGGATAGGACCATACAGGACAGCATTTGCTCCCCACTGGTCCTCCACTACCCCATAGAAGAGCTGCAGTTTTGTTGCTGCTCTGACCCAGTCACTAGCCATCACAATTTGGCCTTTGTGCTCCCTGAGAAGTGCACTTACAGTGTATTGGAAATCCCTTCCCCCAACCGCCCCAGTCATCAGCAAGTCATGTCCATGCAGATGTGCGACTGGCTGTTAAGATTCAAAAACTGAAAACTGAATTTCAGTTGTAATGGGGTGGTGTACTTTACCTCTGCACCACCCAAGAACCTTGCTTTTGTGATACATTTCAAGAGCTGCTGAAGAGCTGTTTTTTATTTTCAGTTACACAAGACCAGGCTCATATCTCCTTAAAAGGTGAGAGATAGATAACAGCAAAACTGAAAACCAAATAGATGTTTCAGCAAGGATAAGATAGCAGCCAATGAACTGCTGTTTACAAGAAGATAATGTATGAGGCAATGGTGAAAAACAACATGGCAAAAAGCAGAAATGTGGGTTTTTTTGTCAGGTCTGTTATTTCATTTTAACAAACAAGTTCTGCAGGTAAATCATTTTTTGAAAGTATTTGTCTTTTCAAATAAAGGTTTGAAACAATTTGCTTTCAAAATGATGTAAATATATTATAATTATTTTTTATGTACACAGAACTTTAATGTTTCTTAAGGTTAATGTTTCTACATAAACTGGTGCTTCAAATATCTCCTGGATGTAGCCGATTTTTTATTCGTCAGGACTGTTCAGTGGTACCTTGTAACTCAAAGTTCCCTTACTTGAAATGTTGAAACAATGCCCTTCACCAAGAAATGTGTACCCTTATACTCAGACTCTTTGAAACTTTGTGACAGATTTTAAAAGGCTCGGTTATGTTTCAATGTGACTGTGCCCCTGTGCACTTGAGAGGTTAATGAAGACATAATAGTTAGGAGCGTCAGATGGTAGCATAGAGCCCCGATGTTAACTCTACTGAACACCATTGAGATGAAGTTAAACATGGATAGAGTGACATCGTAAAATGTCAAAACTGATCTTTCTGTTGCTCTTTTTTACTAAATAGGAGCATTCCTGCACACACTGATTCATTTGGAATGACTGTTGTAGCTGCAATTGTTGGCAAAACTCAATATTAATGGAATGGACTGTCCAGTCAGGTGATGGAAAGGTAACCACATACTTTTAGTGTTCTAGTGTTTAAAATAATAGCACATTATGGGCATATGGACAAACTTAATGTAAAGAGAATTGTCAGAGTGGTATTACATTACAAAACAACGATGTAATTTCATTGTAAAAGACTTCCTGTGCCATTAGATGTTCATTACATTGGCTTCAGCTCCAGGTGGGTGGTTGTTCAGGAGACAGGCATGAGGTTTCAGTATGAATTAGGAACAGCACAAGGAGGCATATTCTTCTCCAGATTGTCAAACCCCAGAAAGCCACCCTGCTGGACCTCAAAATGCTTTTACATTCCATTATCTTGCCTAGTAATCACTTTCAAAGCAAGTGTCTAATGCCCCACCACAGTTCCTTCTTCTCCTGTAGTGTCTACTGTCACACTTGATGGGTGTGAAAAATCGTATCTGTTTCCAAAATCAATAGAACAAAAAGCTCTAAATTAAATATACAACCTTGTCGTGGCTCTCCTGACTCTTCAATGAGGAACATTTCGTTCCTGTGACATGTCATACAGCTAATAGATAATGACAACAGGAAATGTGTGAAAGAAAAATCAGTGGATGAGTGGATCAAAAATAAGTTTGTGGACATTGGTGTACCCTGTGCTTTACTATAAATATTCTTAACTGAGTTTTCACTTAATTACATTTTTAAGTTCTGGTATTAATGTTGGGCAATAAGGTCCTGCTCTCAGTCTGTATATACAAATCATCGCAAGAAAATTTATCTCCAAGATCCTTTACAATGAATTTAACAAAAAAATTGCATTCATTTGTTTGAATTTGTGTTATCACCTTATTTTGAGATGTTATGGTACAGACGTGCCACAGGAAATATTTTCTTTCCTCTAGTCCAACTACACAAATCTGTAAAAACACTTCTGTAGAACCATTGTTTGGCTCCTTAGCTAGACCCTTAACCCTCAATTGCTCAAATTGTACTTGATTGCAATTGTGTGTCTGTTAAATGTAATGTTCATGGAAGTTTTTTCAACCTCTTAGGTGATAGTTATGTAAAGAGCTTTGGTTCCTCAAAAAGTTTCCCCACTTTTTTCAACTCTAATTATTAAAAAATTCAAATTCCAATTGCATCACTTTTTTCCATTTTCCCACCATCTTGAGCATTCAACCACTGATGCATCAATGCTTTCACATCATCATCATCATCACCATTACCATCATCATCCCATGCAAGCTTCTTTGTGCATCTAAAAAGGTTGAAATCAAATGGAACTAAATCCAGCCTATAAGCAGTTTCTACTTTATATTCTGTATTTAGAAACCATTTCCCTGCATTCAAAGCATGTGCTTTACGCCACTCCAGACAACTTGGCTTTGTAGACATTGAGATTAGAAGAATTATGTTCTGCTTGTAACCAGGTATTGTGTGTATGTGACTTCTAAGAAGTAGTTTGGAACTTACTGTAGTAGTGAGTGTTACAGTTGAAGACAGACAATATTTATGCAGTGCATTAGCGATTGGTGATCTGCCTGTGATAGCAAAATGTGGAGTCAGAGAGGCTCTGTGTCTGTGAGGAATAAATCAATGAAGGTTATACAGAACATTAAAAGAAACATGATACAAATCCAACACTGGTTTGAGATGCAATACTGTGTGTAGCACAAACACATATTGAGAAAGGTTTTATGAAATGCTGCTAGACTTGTGGTTCACTGTCTCAAGATGGGGTTGTTATTGCTCCTGGGTGACGTATATTAACAACACCACAGCAGGACATGCATTCGATAAACTGCCTTTCTGTAAAGGTTGCATTTGGCTTAATTCAGGTATGGAAAGTCACTGAGCTTTTTTGCATTGAGGGGGCATGAAGTTGCACTTTATAGCCAAAAGCACCTGGAACTTGACCATGATCCTAGGTTTACATTAACAGCACTTAGCAGTGGCTTTTATCCAAAGTGACTTGGAATTGTGATGGTTATTTTTAAGTAATTTTGGGTTAAGAACTTTTCCCAAGAGCCAAACATGGGCAACTTACTACTCCAGTACCTCAACCGCTAGTCTACCTCGACCCATAACTTGTTGGTGTCCATTTCCACAACCATGCGCTAATGTCAATTAATTGAACTTTTGGCCAGTTCAAAACATAATTTCTGAGGTCAGGCACTGACAATCAACAAGAAACCCTGGCTTGTGATCAATGTTCCAATCTTTCTCAAAGGTGTTCAGTGGGATTGAGGTCAGGGCTACACAGACCATGTTTTAATGGTACCCACTTTGTCCACAGGGGCACAGTATTGCTGAAACAAGGAAACTAGTTTATCATACTGTGGCCACAAAGCTGGAAACATTCACAATAATGTATTTTATACACCTTCGAGTCACATTTTTCTGACCCCTAGCTAATATCCAGGGTAGCCACTGTGTACAGTACGAACAGCAGATAGTCATGCTTGGACTGACCTAATAGGGTCTTGGTAGGCTGTCATGTGTATCTGGAGTCATGCTGACTGGAGGGTTTGTGCAGGAGGGATCCATACATGGAACACAACAATCAAGGTGGTGCAACAGGTGATCAATTTGGCTAATGTTTGGGGAATTACAGGTTGGTATCTGGAAGTTTGGTCATGTTCAACCAATGCTGGACATTTCTAGCAATGTGACATGCCTGGAGGATCCCATCTGCTCCAGGAAAGACAATCAGCCTTTATGCAAGCACAAGATTGGTTGGGATTATCTTCCACCTTATATACAAACCAAGCCAGCTCATAAAATGCGACTTCCTTCATGAGCTATGCACTGCAGCCCTCAATTGGTCATAATAACATAACTTGACAGTCTAGAGATCATCTTTGTCTGTCAGTGAAAAGTGAGTGTCTACGTACTTTTGGCTATACAATGTAGGGTTAAAGATGATACCTGACATAGCTGAGCCCAATAATTGGCAGACCTCTTGACATATGTCTAGATATGTAGAATAGACATGCCTTAAACAAACTGTTGAAGTGAAAATGGTAATTTAATACACAGCATGAATTTTTTCACAAATCTTCTCGCCCCTTCATGTTTCTGTCATTACAAAAGCATATGAATCTTATATGTGCTTTTTTGTTTTGGTGTTGTATTCATCTAATTCTTTTTTTTTGTTTCCAAAAAGGGAAAAAAACTGTGATACCCTGCTTTCAAGTGTACTTTGTACTGCTCTCTCGCTCGCCTCTCTATCTCTGTCTCTCTGTTTCTTTCACGCTTTTAATCCTGCAATGTTTTTAAGAGGCTTAGATGCAAATGGGCTTTGGCTGTTCGGCAATCTGTCTGCATGGGACAGAGATTCTGGAGTGCCATAGGTGGCGGCTGCAGTGCATCTCGGCGGGCAGATGCCAAACGCGTTCACAGCTAATTTCATTTCTCCCTCAGAACCGTGGTTGAGTGTCTGACAACAGAGTGAGGCGGACGAGTAGGGCAATTACATAGTTTCAGTCTGTCGTGAGCGCTGTCAAACAATTGTTAGTGAAGAGTCACTACCGATCGTGAATGATTAATGTGCAAAAGCGATGAAATCTGCCATTAGGAAGCACACACACACACACACACACACACACACACACACACACACACGTCAGATCTGTCTCTGATTCTGACCTGCCATTTTTGAAGCTTGTTGTGAGTCTGGTCAGCTGCTTAATTGTTCATTATTTGGTGATAAGTATTAACCTCAGTTCTCTTTACAGACCTCATTTCTGTTCTTAACCAAAACAATTGTCAATGTATGTGGGGACCCTCCAAAGTTAATAAATGGTGGGTCACACCAATTGCTAATTTTTAGCCAAAGCGACTCATTTTTTTTTTACAGTGTCCGTGATAGAGTGTAAAAGTCTTGCTAATGAGCCCAAAAGTGGCAGTAGTAGGCTTAAACAACAACATTCTGATTACTAGTCTAGAACATATATACTGTATATAGTCTTGGTCCATTTTTTCTCTTGCTGCAAAAGCTCCATAAACACTTTGTTTGAAGAAGCAGGTGTTGATACACTCCAGTGGCCTGTACAATCTCCTGACCTCAACCCTTAGAAACCTTTCTGATGTTTTTGGCTCACTGATTGTGTGCCAATGCTTCCAATCCAACACTGGGACCCTAATTGACAAATGCTTGAGTGAATACATGAGCACACATTTCCACATTTGAGAATTCAAAGATGTGTGACACATGCTTTTGGAAAGATGTCCAAAAACACATGGTCTGCTGTCCACACAGTATTTGCCATTGAATGGCAGTTTTTATTTATTTTCGATTCATATTTCTAAGGTTATACTGAGTTGAGACCCAAAACTAAGGCATCACTTCATACTTTTCAAGTGTTTATTGATTTAACACTTGCCAACATTAGAGCTATGAGGATAGGTGAGCACAAATTGTGTTACAAAAGTATTAATCCATGAGTTGCATGCAATACTGTATTCCCAGAAGCTATTTATGGATTTTTAGAGGCCAGGTGGAACAGTGGGATTTTCCACTAGCACACCTCTGTCGAGAGTTTTAACCCCAGCTGGGCACCACCCTGACTGCTAGCATGCACAAACAAGACATTGTAGTGCCGGTCCCAAGCACTGATAAATAGGAGGGTTATGTCAGAAAGTACATCTGGCATAAAAATATGCCAAATCGAAAACGCAGACCACCAATCCGTTGTGGCGACTGGAACCGCCTTTTATCCATTTTTTAATCTCAGATATTATTTATTTAACAATAATTATAGCCAACATTGACCACACTCTTTAATTATATGAATACTAACCCATCTGTGACAAATTTTAAAGCATAAATTTGCTTTGCATTAAGCATGCATTCGACACAAAGCATGAATGGCTCCACCGACGCTGTGTTTGCAGTGAATCAGGGAGTGCTGATGAAAGAGTTCAGAGCCAATCTGTGCTAATTAAATAGGACGAGCCAGAGCACCGGCCAACTGTCAGCTTTGTCTAACTTGATTCAGAGCCTGCTAATTTCAAATCAAGGCTCTGAGGGCCAATCAAATGTACAATGTAAGTGTTTTCCAAATGGGAAGAAATTGAATTGTTTGCACTTAAGCACCTGGATAGAATAAAAAATAAATGTCCCGGTGCAGCTCGAACACACGTGCTCGGGTATTTTTGCTTTTTTATTGTGGCGTGTGTACGAGGGAAACCTGAACCACACTCCAGGCATCATAATAATCATTTTACAATATTTTTCAAGGCCATTGGTAATCATCCACCATAAAACAGGATGATCCCTTGCATAATTAAAGTTGATTCTTAAAGCACTTTCGATGTGTGCCATCAGTGTGCCTGACTGATCTCATTTTTGATAGTTTTTTTTATATTTTATTTTTATTATATTGCGCCAAGATGCTCTCTAACAGCAGCCGCTACATTTCACTTGGCTTCTTCACGCTAAAGATTAGCGCATTACATCAGGAGAGAGAGAGCGAGAGAGAAAGACAGAAAGAGAGCGCATGTGTTCAGCCTGAGGAGACAGGCAACACTCGAGTGCATTGTGAGAACAAAGCTCATTTTATTGTGTGGATGATTGGGTCCTCCTGCCAGAGATAATGACTGTGCCCTGCTTTGACTTTGAGCCAGTGACCTGAAATAAGGCCCCACAAGTGAAACCGGAGCCGACCTGAAGCCGAAAGTGATTAAGGTCATGCCGACACGCCGCATTTGCTTGACCCCGTGCACACATCGACCACAGACTCAATTCATCGAGGAGTCCTTTGTAGTGCTTGTCACAATGCGGTGGCGACGCCGGCAGTACATCGCGGCAATGATGAGATGGGGCTGAAGGAGCATGTTTTCTCATTTACTCATTCATTCAGCTTCAGTAACTATTGTGTCTGGGGTGCAGTGTTTCTGGAGTCTGCCAGTGACTCCATAGTCTTACCGGAGACGTTCACAGACCAGGCATAACATTAATATCATTATATATCACTGATTATCTATACATCATAGCATGTTAGTAGGTGGGATGTATTATACAGCAAGTAAAATACTCCTCAAAGCTTCATAGGAATTTGTGTGAGTTTGACGAGGGCCAAATTGTGGTGGCTAGACGACTGGGTCAGAGACTCTCCAAAACACTCTTGTGGAGTGTTCCTGGTCTGCAGTGACCAGTGTTTATCCAAAATTGTCCAAGAGGATTGTCAGTTTCCAGCTACGAAACAGCGGGTAACAGATTTTAGTATCTCATTGGACAAACATGCCATTCTCCCGAGATGGAGGCTCCCCTCCTCGCCTATACACAATTGGTGGCTTCAGAAGGTTTTTGGTGACATCAAACTGTAGAAGCTGATGGTGTACAGGTTTTTTTTTTTTTTACAAAAGTTGGTCACTTGTCGTTGAAACTATTGTGGAATACTGCCTCACCCATTTTTATTTTGTTTTACTCTAGAGGGTTATTTTATTATTACTGTCTTCTTATTGAATGAACCTATAGTCATTTTCTTGTTTTTTTATCTATTGCTTGTTTTGCTTTAGTAAAATAAAATCTTAATAAAGATTTTTTTTAAGTGGCACAGGGAAGGAACAGTGGTAACCTGGTCACTAGGTGCACATGGTGAGTGAAAGCTGTGTGGTCCGATCCAACAGACAAGCTACAGTAGCTCAAATTGCTTAAAAAGTTAATGCTGGTTCTGATAGAAAGGTGTCAGAATACACAGTGCATCACAGTGTGTTGCATCTATGTCAGCAAAAGAGTAGTGACCAACACAAATTAAGAAGGTGGTCATAAGTTATTCCTGATCATGTATTTAGAAGTGATTTGAATTAGACGGTCCAAATTTTGGCAAACAGGGAACTCAGTAGATGTGAGTAGAACCGTACTGACACATGTGTCCTTTGTATTTGTTTATTCATTTTTAACAAATGCTTCATTCTGGTCACTTTGCATGTTTTGGAGCAACAACAGATCATGTTTGTTTGACTACTGGCATTGCACATCTTCATCTTAAAGTATTGTCGTTATCTATGTTTTGATATATAGATTTGGTTAAAATGGCACTTTATAGCCCTGTGAAAAAGTATTTGATGCCTTCCTTTTTATTTTTGGATATTTGACACATGCTTCTGATCTGACTAAAGGACTCGAAGGCAAATTTTGCTCTAAGATCATAAGGAACTTTTCTGGATTAATGCTGCCATCACAAAAGTGTAAATTACTGTTGCCAAGGGAACTGACACAAGACCATAGGATGACAGACTCAGGCTTTCAGACTTATCACTGATAACAGTCTGGATGGTCCTTTCAGTCATTGTTCCAGAGCATTTTGTATATTTTTCTTCCATGAAAAGAAATGGAAACTGATCTGTCTGACTGTAATACAAGGTTTTACTGTGTGATAGAGATCTAGACATTACTTTTAGACATGCTTAGCATAAGGCTTCATTTTACACAGTAAAGTTTAAGTGGCATTCGTGCATCTAACTCTGTACTGTAGTGCTTGACAAAGGTCTCCAAAAGTAATCCCTTGTTTATGTCGTTTTATCAGCCATTGTTGAGCGGCAGTTTTTGATGCAGTGCTTTCTGAAGGATCAAATATCACATGCATTCAGTTAAACTCATGCATGCACTGTAGAGAGAGAAATATGCAAAAACCTTCATATCCTTCTTTGACAAACATTGATTTTAAACATTTTGTACACATTTGTTGACAAACTGGACATGCTCTGGCCATCTTTGCACCTTTAAGACTCTTGCCTTGTGTAGTCTTTTGCATCAAATCATGATTATAATCTCCTGTTGACATCAGCGGTTTGAAATCAGATTATTTTCATCAATTATTTTAACCTCATTAACCTCATTACTGGCCTGCAAACTGCCCCATTCCAACGTTTCAATTTTGTGTGTGTGTGTGTGTTGCAGACCTAATATGCATTTCTTAGCATTCCCCATAGTGATTTGGGGTTGTAGAGCAATTAGCAAGATAGCAGGTGGTGAAAAAATGCTCAGTGTTTTTCAGCTCGTCCTGAGCCGAATCTTCCCAGTGGGATATAAGCACGCGCCGGGGGAGATTTATGAGTCCCAGCGCAGAGTTCACTTTTAGCGGTGATGATCTAGCTTGAAAGTCACGCTTTTGTAGCTTTCAGGTGTCCTGTCTGTGCAGCGCTGGTGTGCTGTAATATAAGTGATGATCGTAGCACATTGTCCTCAAGCTTTTGCATCTCCCGGCATTGTTTCATTCGTGCTGACGCCACAGAGCAATGTAGTCCTGTCTGGCTTACATGATGTAAGCACACACCCTTGATGCCTCAGCCTTTCTGACGTAACCAGAAATGTCAAGACAAAAAATATGCTATCTGTAATTAATGAGGGTGCAGCTTGCATTCATTTATCTCTGTTAGAACAAAACTGCGATCTTTAAAGGCAGTCGGATGTGAAATATTTTGCGTATGCTTCTCCGGTGATATTATTCTGTTCACTCAAGAGTAAGTCTTTTGATTAATAATTAATTCAATGAGTCAAAAGAGTTTGCTTTGCTGTCTGGATCTCATTGGCGTGGCACATAATGCTTTTATGCTGGGGGAAACTAATAATATGAAATCAGGACCACAGTAGTGAGTGCACAAAGACTAGTTATAAAAATTTGTTCCACCTCATCTGCGTTAGTTTAATCAAATGGTGCTACAATAGAATCATCTCTATATGATAAGAACTGGGTTTGATCCTCAACAGTGTTGACTCTCTGAGATGAGTTATGTGTCTTCTCAAAAACCTAGTGAGCTGCCTTTCTTTCTACTCCTTTTTTGTAGCAAAAAAAAATTCAATTTAATTTGATGCTCAACATTCATCAGCCATGTTTGTCATTGTTTGTGAGAAAAGTGCCGCACTGAATGCTATGATTGCCTTTACTGCAGAGAAAGCAATGGATGATCCTTTGACACTCCTTTGACCATTTACAGCTTTAATATGAGGCATCTAAATAAACATCATTTTGAGGCATAAGAATTTTGACAGCCTTCTCGTCTGGAGCACAGGATGGCGTTAAAGGCTGTTTTTGTAGTCCATTATTTATAGTCATGGAAATGTAAAGTACAACATATTTGCACTGTGTAAAGTAAACTCCCTGCATTTGCGGGGGGTTACGGTCTAACAGCAGCCCATTGTTGTTATTTAAACCCCACATTTTCTGTCGCGTTTTGTGCCCGTCACAGCTGTCATTCTAACCAATCAATGGCTGATCCTATAGCTCATAAACTGTAGAGTTCAAATACCATGAAACCCACTTCCTCTGGTAAAAGGGTAGGTTACCTTTGCAGGGACACTTCAAAATGGTTGTCTTTAGTATTAGTCAGCCGATTTTAATCACGTTTAGAGTTTAGATTTGGAAATGTACCCTTTTGACATCTGTATACTGTACAGTAAATCTTTTCGCACATTAATATAAACCTAATCAGAATACATGAAAGTCACCTTGTTCCATTGTGTAGAGCAACTGCCTATTTTATGCCTTTGCATTAGGTTGTAACTTCTGTAGCTTGTGTAGCTGGTGCTTCATTTAATGAAGCAGTTTTGTAAAAGATAAAACCGAGTCTTGGTTTTCTTTTCAGCTAAAACACTTTAGCGATCTCCATTACATTAGTACACTTACCACAGACCAGCTTGTATCACTGTACTGATGCTACACCTATATGTAAGTACAGTACTGTCATTCATGCACATTTTCTTTCATTTTCTGGTATTAGTAGGGTACATTTATCTGCAATTACATTAATATTTATGTTACAAAAATGGTAAAGGATATTGTTCTTAAGAATTTAGCATTA
>JAYDZG010000004.1:14629450-14642453 GCA_034509265.1 Microcambeva bendego | reverse complement strand
CCGGATTAGCAGATGATGCATTTTTTTAAAGTAATAAACAAATTCATAGTACTAATAATAATTGATTATAAAAACTAATAAATAAGCAAACCACAATGGCAGATTATTTCTTAAAATGTACTGATAAGTTATTATAAATATATAAAGGGTAAATTATTGCTTGTATGCTTTTGATGGAGCCTACCAAGTTTTGTACATGATAGGACTAACAACCCAAATTTTCAAACTAAATCCACCATCTGGCAACACTGTACACAACTCCTGGCGATTCATAATTAAATAAGCTGGTCTTATTACAAAGTACTTTTTTATGATTTAATGATTGCTAAAAGACTTAATAAAAAAAACATTAATGAAACTAAATATTAATAAGTTATTCAAATAATTTTTTTTTTTTTTTAAAAACCTTTGGTGATCCCAAGCCCCATCGATTGGGAACCTCTGCTCTTTAACATGCCTGAGAGTTCAATTCTGCATTCATCCTGTTATTTGTGAGGATTTTCTTCAGTCAATCCACCAATAGTTTTTAAATGAACTGGTAAAATGATTTTTGTTTTTGGCAGCCAAAACAGTGTGTATGCCAAGATTTCTTTTCTTTTCTTCTGCTACCTGCGAAAAACAATAATAATGTCAATCTGTGTACCTGTTTGACACGCACACACATCATTTTAACAAAGCTTGCATAATTTCCCCAGAGGGGCCACGGACATAAGGTAATAATGTAATGTAATGCAAGGTAATTTTTTTCTAATTTACCCACAGACATTATTCAGCTCCCTGAACTATTTGTACAATTTATTGCTTTAAATTGTACATTTCAAACACAGGCGTGATGTATAGGCGTTTCACAGATTAGTGTACGTTATGTCACATTAAAAGAAAAATATCCATCCCTCTAATAAATCAGCACTGCACCTTGCCAGCTTATTAATTGTATTGATAGTCAGGCTTGTTCATCTGCTCTCATAAATAACTTCACATTTATCGATATACTTTATTTGGATTGAGATTTCTTCTGTCTGGTTGATGTAGGCAAACATTAAAGGCTGATGAATAGTGACATGGTCTTCTCTATGTGCTGGTATCTGTAATAATCCTTTCCTTGTGGTAAAGATGTATCCAGAGACTTTCCATGTTTAGAGTTTTGTAGCAGAATTTGGCCAGACAACTACAGTGTTGCTTCAGGTGCTTTTTGGGACTGTACTCCTAAACACTTATCAGTTAGACAACGCCTCGATGCAATTTGATTTACAGTAGCTCGTCTACGTGCATCAGTGAGCCTTGGCAGCCCATCACCCTGTCAACTGTTTGCCAATCTTTCTTCCTTGAACAACTTTTGACAGATAGTCAGCACTGTAGACTAGAAAAGCCCCACAACCGCTGCAGTTTTGGAGACACAGTCATGTAGCCATCACAATTTGGCCCTTGTCAACTCAAATCTTTTTTCTTTGTCCTTCTTCCTGCACTCCTGGTAAGTGTATGAGACTAGGATGAAAATCATCGTTGATAAAATAGTTGGAACATGGGTAATGGGAAAATGTTCAGCATGGTAACACTGTTCTTATTTCAAAGTGGTCCGTGGTACTAGTTAGGTTTGGGGATGAAAAAATAAATTAAAAAAAATAAAATAATAAAAATAAAAAACAATTATCCCCATTGACAGGAACTTGCAAGTAAGGAGAATGTTTGTCTTGTTCTGATACAAAACCCTAAAATATGTCCAAATAATTGCAGACCTGGTGAAAGTTTTCATTTCGATTTCATTTCAACCATCCTGGTTGAGGTTGTGGTGGGTCTGGGATTCCCAGAATGCCCTCGGCCAAGACATTGGCACCTATTCTCAGTTGGCTGATTACTGCTGGGGATTCGAACCATAGATCCCTATTTTGCTACAATTAATTTATGCAACTACTTTCTGAACATGCTGTACATTAACCAAAATAAACAAATAATAACAGGCTGTATCTTTATGAATATAATAATCTTTTTTTCTTCTCTCCCAACACATTATTCTGCTCTCTCACTAATTAAAGTTACAATGATTCCCCACCAACTGCCACAATTTTATTTTTTGTTTATTAATGCTCGTTATCTCTGCAGAAATACAGCACCACCGAACACCACCGCTTTCAGACCCGGTCCTCATTTTCCTCGCACGAAATAATGGTTCATAAAAGTAAACACACATTTCTCAGTATCGTTGTTTTTCCACCACCGCAAATTCAGACTAGCGGATACGAGGATGTACTTTGTCACTTTTATTCCCATCATAACAATGTTACAGGAAGTCATCCAAGGGCTGCAAATGAAAAGGGAAACAAATGGGTGTATTCTGTGTCCTGCCTAATGCTTATAAGTTCAAAAAAATAACACGTCTGTTCCATTTCAGAACGGATGGAACAAAAGCTCAGCTCGCCTTTGGCTGTTTTCTTTCTTCTGACAAATTGACTGACTGTAAAAAGGTCACATATTCAAACCACGGCAGCTAGGTCTCCAGAGAGAGGGGACTGTTCCTCATTCGAACTAGAAAATCCTCACAGCGCTTCTGGACCCACCTGGTTAAGGCCGCTTGATCCACATCCTTCTCCCCTTTCTAAATTAGGCCATGGGGTTGGAGGCAGTGAGGCTGAAAAAAATCTCCATCATGTAATACACAGTAGTCAGTTTAAATCAAATCATGACGAAAGCGTGCACATGGAAGATCATCTTAACATAATGAGTTGTTACATCTTCAGGTTTTTCTGTTTGTTTATTAGGACTTTAACATCATATTTTACAATGTCCCAAATGCTTTATTGGTATGTTTTAGAACTGAGAGATGAAACCCACACAGAAAGGACCCACATTGCACCACCTTGGAATCAAACCCAGTGCTACCCAGCTAGATGTCACATTAATAAGAATCAAAATGTATTAACATTTTCTACATCATAATGCCATTCATTTAAGGAGTAAAGTAATCAAACATACATCACCATCCACCCCCCCCCCTTCTTTCTTCTCATGGCTTCTCCTGATAAGGTTATTTATGACTGACTCAACCCCACATGCAAATTCCACACAGAAAGGAATCAGTCAGGTGCACTTGGGGATTGTGGTTATATATTTAGCTTTGGACAAAATGCCAATCATGCACAAAATTTGTCTCTTACTGCTGTGGTGGTTTGGTACCAGTATTGATAAGTCATCTGTTCAGAATGAATCAAGTTCTTTTGTGTTTGTGTGTTCAGCAGACGCAACGGCGTGTGACCTTTCACCTTCCTGACGGTTCTCAGGAAAGCTGTAGTGGCACTGGACCAATGGAGCAGGAGATGACCAGCAGTGCCAACACCACCGGCACCACCCAGTCACTCCCTCTGGGCTTTCCTCAGGACGAGTACTTTGAGCAGACCTCACCAAACAGTCGCACCGAGGGCGATGGGAACTCGGACCCGGAGTCCAGTAAGTGTCAGGTTTATTTTTTTTCAGTGGGATTCGATCACACAGAGACACACACATCACCATAAGATGAAAAATTGAAATTATATCCAGGATAACTTACTAAATTCAGCCTTTTGGTTTTGAGCATTTCATTTTTTTAAAGCCTCAGAGTTTAATCAAATTTAGATCACCTCTCAGGTCCCTGACTGCTGATTTGTTCACTTCTAGTTTTTAGAGTGTTTTTTGGTGACACTTTGTCATGAAGCCTCCATGAAGCCAGTCCCTTTGTATAAAAGCAGAGTTATAGATGTGATGTGTCTCTTTAATATGACTCATTAATATGATTCATTGTTCTGCATTTACAGGAATATTATATTCATGAACAATAAAAGTGGAATTTATCTGTCAGTTTTAATGCTGAAATGAAAAAATGCACAGTGTAGTGCACAGTAATGCACCATTACCATGAGTTTATGTATATATATATATGTATGATAAGGAGGAGGAAGAGTTTTGTTGCAATATTTTGAACCTTTAAAACTGCATCACTGATCAAATTTGGTTGGGAACCTCTATAAAAAAAAGGTGGCTTCATTATAAATCCAATTACTTATACAGATAGAAAAGCTATAGGGTGACTTAAAATCAATTGTACACCAAAGACTAACAGCAAAAAGTATATATTTTCTGCTTTCATATTTTACAATAAAATAGGAAACTGGATAACAACAATATTATAATTTAGACTATTAATAGTACAGATATTAGCCTTTACTCACCCAAGTTAAATATAGCATAATAATAACAATAATGATGATAAAAATAATAATATTTATTATTATTGGTATTGTTTTTGTTCTTGTTTTTTTATATTAATATTATTAGTATTTTTTTTGTGGTGGCGTAATTCTTATATTTTTGCAGAACTATACCATGGACTAAGTGACAGTCTATCTCATAGGTCCTCATTACCTATTAATTTACCCCACGTGCCAATTAAGCAAATAAGCAGTTTGACAAGTTTTCTATTGTTTTCTTCAAGGTCAATGAGGACAAATGGGCACTTGTGCTTTGTTTACACAAACAATCATATGTTTGTTGAGATGCTGTCTCATACTTCTTTTTTTGAAAACTTTAAAACTTGACCGATTGGATTGTCGGTTGGGATCGATTAAATACTAAATATAATTCAGTTTGTGCAGGTATATTTACAAAATACAATGTTTTTGCTTTGAACATTTTTTTTAATTAATTACATTTGAATGTGTTTGTCTGATCTACTTACTTGGGGTGCTCTTGGTAAGGCTTGGCCATGAAGTCTCTCTGTATAAAAGTGAGTTAAAAGTCCAATGTGTAAACAATTTAACTGATTGGGGTATAGCTTGGGTCCTGAAGAGGGAACCTCTGTTGTGTCGAGAAGTCTGAAGACTTCAATTTGACCATCTTTCTTCTTGTTACAACAAAATTTCAATTTATGATTAAAACACCGAATATAATTAAGACAGTAGGTTTAGTATTCAGCTATTAAGCGTTATGCTAGGTAACCCTCCCACTCTGGCCTACAGACATGGATTTGCTATCTGTTGACAGACAGCTCGGTGCGCCTGGTGAACACTGCGTGGTTCATCGTAATAGCGCCGAGCAAATAGCTCTTGATTGGAGGAGGCTGTTTATTTGCTCAAGTCGTTATGGTTTAATGAGGCGCAGAGGAACTGGTTTGCATGCGTGCGACCGAGAGCCTGTATATATTTTGGATGGCCATTAATGTTACTGACTGGGAAAGTCACAGCGTGTGCACGTAGCATGTTATATCTACAACACCTTGTAGTTATCTGCTAGGCTTTGTTAAACCTGACCATGTAAAGCCAGTGGAATGACACGTTGAGACTGTTGGAAGCAACTGGCGGAGACTTTGATTTCTGGCATTGCTTTCCTGCCATAATCAGGAAGCCAGTGGGCCAACTCTGATCAGTACGGATCTCTTCATCCGGCTCCAGCATACGCCATGATGATACAGGCAAATTACCATAGCATTTTTCTGGTTGTCAAAGGCGACACAGGCTCTTTTTTTAAACACAGGACAGGGGAGGAATAAATTGCCCTGCATATACCTGCAGATTTCCTATCAGCCCGGGCTGTAAATGAGACAACACCGTCTCTGGCCGCGAGCTTGTCTTCCCTCTCTGCATTGCAGTAAAGCTCTGACAGAAGCCGTGAAGTCGCTGTGGGGATGAATGGATTTGTGCGGTTCTCCCTGCCTGCCTATTTCCATACACATGATCACCAATCTATTCCCTCAGATTAGCTGTTGTCCCACCAGCCTGTGTTCTATGATAATGACCTTTTGCAGCATATTGCCAGGCTGTCGGCGCATAATCAGGTCTGCAGTGTACAAAAGGAAATGTGCGGCATCGGCACTCTGCTTGTGCTGTAAACATTTTTGCAATGAACCCTTCACATGTGTTTTGGTTGCAGTCGACAGATTTGTTAGTTTGTCATCTGACCGCCATAAGGTGTAGCTGCAGTTCTGAAAACTTTTTGAAGCTTCTATCTGAATGTGACCGTTTATTCAAATCAGAGATTGAGTCTGCAACTTCAACTGTGAACAGTCTTGAGGTTTTAAGTTATAAGCACACATTTATGAATTAATCACACATTAAACACACACTAATAAATGTAATAGCACCTGGAATAACAGAAGCTAATGTGAGCAGTGGTGTTGTATGTATTTGCAAACGTTTTGCAATGAAAACTCTTCACTTGACTCCTAAAGACTTGTGACTTGACTAAGACTCTAGCCTAAAGCGTCGTGACTTGCCATAGACTAGCCTAAAGACTCGTGACTTGACTCTAACTCCAGCCTAAATTCTCATGGCTTGACTTGGACTCTAGCCTAAAGACTCCAGATCTGAGTCTGACTCATTTTGTGACTTCTAAACACCAAAGATTAAAAGTATACTTTGCTGTAAGAGAGTTATCAGTAGTAAACCAGAAAAAAACACCCAGAGAATAAATACATGAATTGTCTCTGACTCCAGAATAGAGACTTGAGATTTGACACTGACTTTAACCTAAAGACTTGTGTTCAAACACTAAACACTTAATATCAGTTCAGTTCATTTTCTTTCACCCCTTATCCTAATTAGGGTCGGGGAGAGGTGCTGGAGCCTATCCCAGCTCTTCAACGGGCGTAAGGCACACGGTAACACCCTGGATGGGGCGCCAGCCCATCGAAGGTACATACAGAACAATTCAGTGTCTCCAATCCTCCTGGTAGCATGTCTTTGGACTGTGGGAAGAAACCATAGTACCTGGAGGAAACCCACGTGGACACGAGGAGAACATTCAAACTCCACACAGAAAAGACCTAGATCGCCCCACCCAGGGATCGAACCCAGGACCTTCTCGCTGCGAGGCGACAGTGCTACCCACTAAGCCACTGTGCCGCCCGCACATAAATATATAGGAAAAAAATACACCGCCTGTAAGTAATTGAACATCTTTTTCTTTTAGTTTTTTTCTTAACTTATTAAGTTAGATTTGTGTCACATTTTGTTCATCCTTCCATTGTTGTTCACGATTTATTTACAAATAATATCAAACTCTGTTGACATGAGAAATGCTATCAGTCGAATTTGTCTTGTAACCATACCCACCTCTTTAATTTCTAATTCATACAGTTGAGCATGCCGGTCTTTTGTACACAAAAAAATGTATCATTGATTGTATTGTCAGAGCATCGTGTGAGAGCCCACTGTGCCTTTTAGAAACCAAAACCAAAAGCTTCCCAACTGACAGCCTGATGAATAAACATGAAGCAATCCTGCTTGAAAAGGAAAAACACATCATGCGCTTGTTTTATCTCACAAATGATCTGCCATTGTGCTGCGGTTATAAATGGAGGAAAGATTTGCCATGGATTCATAATGGGGATTGGTGTTGTGTGCCGACTGCGGTTTAGAAAACTGACCAACTTGTTCAATTCTTACAGAAATATTTTTTAAACTAGAGAATCACAACCTCTGAAGATATACACCGATCAGGCTTAGTATTATGACCACATTGTGTTGATGTGTATGTGCTGTGATGCACTGTGTATTCTGACACCTTCCTATCAGAACTAGCATTAACTTCTTTTGCAATTTTTCATTCATGTTAATCATGCATCGTATGACCCCACCCACATAGTCAAATCCTCCTTCCCTAGCAGAACCTTGTCTGCTGCAGACACTGGCCACCATGGCCACCATATGATGCCCAGCGGCAAAGCTGAGTTTCGAACCCTCGGCTCTGGTGTAGTCTTTCTTCAGAAAGTGGAGCTAAAGTGGCTCGTGTAATGGAGATTGGACCACACGGGGCAGCCTTCGCTCCCAGCATGTCTCAGTGAGGCTTGGCCGATCATGAGCCTGTCATTACAATACACAATACTGGGTTCATGGTAGAATATTTTCCCATTTATTTGTTATTAACTCAACAATGTTTCCTTTTAATATTTTGGTATTAAAAATTAATGACAACAAAGTAATTAAAAAATTAAGTCAATGTTCTTTTATTTCTGGAGGTAGTTGCAAAAATATGTCAAAAATAATGGATTCATTGTTTTGTGTAAAACCATTTTAATGTTAAACAGATTTTAGTAATATTCATTACTTATTATTTTACTTTTTATAATTGTAGGTATTATTATTTTATTATATTATTTAATTTATTATATTATTTATTTTATTGTAATTAGTAGTTGTTGTAGTATGCATTATTGTTTTATTATATTATTTTAATTATTGTAATTATTTTTAGTAGTTGTATTTACTATTATTGTTTTTAAATTATTGTAATTATGATCCATAGTAGTAATTTAAAGTATTTGCAAACCTATTTTTTTTTTTTTTGTGTTAAGATTTTTTAAGTGAATATCAATTCATCCTAAAAGCATCATTGATATGAATCGATTCCTCAATGAACCAATTGCTATAGATTATTTTGGAATCGTTACATCCCTAATTTTGATAGATGCTGACCACTGCATACTGGGAACGGTTTTGTAGATGCACTGACCAATATGTCTTGCCATATCTATTTAGGCATGAACAATTTTTCCTTACTACTTAAAGCATCATTTATGGATAAAATGTTCACTGGTTCAACATGTGCCGTGATGAAGAGAGAAGTGTTATTCGGCCTGCTTGGTGTATATTGAATTATAAGAAGCATTTAGAGTTACTTTTTGTTCTTTTGTAAACCAAATGTTAGTCAACTAGGCTTCCTCAATTTTAAAATCTGATCTGACTCATTTAACTTGATCTATGAATCAGATGTCAATGGGTGTCAGTCTATAATTAAACTTGTAAAAGACTGGAAAGGAAATGCCAAAAGCCATCTTTAATTAAATTCATTCAGAGCTGGACAGAGGGGTTTCTTCTAGGGTGGTCCTAAAAGAATTCCCCTTTAGGCAAATTTTGAGTGGTTTTGAGGTCAGGGTTTCAGGCCGCTGGAGTTCCTCCACACCAAATTCATAAAACCGAGTCTTTATGCTGTTTTTCACAGGGGCAGTTTTGCTAGAAAAAGGACTCAATTAATCACACAGTCAAACTATATTAGTTGTAAGAGTTAAATAAAAAAATGTTTTATTTAAAATTGCTGAAGATTGTCATTCGTTTGAATTGATTCAGTCCATCAAACACTAAGAGAACATTCCGGTTTTAAGTTTTTTTGGTGGAAAGGCCACTGATTTTGACTTGGTCAAAGTGATAACATAGTTGAGGGCTTAATGCTCTTGGACTTTACTGGTACTGTACTTGGTAATTTACTTGGACTCTACTGAGGACTGTTAAAGGCAGCCATGGCCTGGTGGTGAGAGATCTGGCGGGGTGGTCCGGGTCCTTTCTGTGTGGAGTTTGCCTGTTCTCCTCGTGTCACATTGCCTGTGCAGAAGTTCACAGATAACGACCGACTATGGTTGAGAGTTCAAATAGAAAGACATTTGTGATGTGTTGACAGACTGGGAGACGCATCTGTGGCGTCTCAAGCCAGAGACGGATTAGATATGGTTTTATCAATGAGCAGCAGGCCATCTGAGCTGTGGCAGTCGCTTATCTTGTTGTCTCAATTTAAAACGAGAAAGAACAAGGCAAAAAAGCCTGATCGTATAATAACGGAGATATAGCGGGGAGCGAGAAAAGTGGGGCCCTAGGGCACAAAGAAAAGAACAAAGTGACCAACCTGCAGGCTTTAGGTCTGTAGTGAGGTCTGGCATATCAACTGTGTACTAAGCAATGGAAATACTACAAGGCAAGAGGATATGGCTTTCCTGTGGCGATGAATTTCTTCACTCCTCTTTGAAACAGCGTCTTTATTACACCAGCCGCTCTTGAAATAAAGTTCATATGACGTTTATGTTGCTGCTATTTATGAGACAGGAGGTCGTTTTGTTTATGACCCTCTATTTTTTTGTATTTTTTTTCGTATCTTCTATGGGCTCGCTTGGTCGGCTTCATCAGCGGTGGTTTCCCCTACTCTGTGCCGTACATGCACACTTTTCTTGGATGTGCCATGGCCTCTGGCCGATTGGCTAACAGCCCCGATTTGCTGTGGCAGAATTAGCATGGCTCTTGTTGTCTTTTTGCACTGCGCTTCTCCACCTCCCCTTTCGTTCCGCAAACAGCTGGCAGAGGGGGAGATGCACGTCTCAAACAATTAGCACTTTTAATTCAGAATGTCCCTTTAGGCTGTCGCCAAACCTTTGTACTTAACATCAAACAGTATAATGCATAAAAGTGGATCTTGCCTATAGCAGTCACCATGGTGATGCGTCTATGCCGTAGTTCTCCTCCTCTTCAGATTTCTGCCCTTCTGCTCCAATGTCATTTCTGTTTTCACTGAGCAAACGAGCACAATATTGGATTTGAATTATTTAATAATTATATGGTATGCGCTTTTTTGCCAAAAATACATGAACTTCCTCAACTAATAATCAAGTTCAGGTGTTTTTGCGACCGTTATGACTCTAGGAGGGACACTGCTCCAAAAATGTAATAGCTTAACAGGAGGAGTAATCAGAAGTTCACTGCTAAAAGCCCCACTGTTGCCAGGTTCCTGCTGTTGCACATCAGGAGGAAGGCTTTATAAACACACCCTCTTGTAGAGGCTTTATGTTACATTTTGTAAACCACAGTGGGATTGGATTGTGGGTTAGCCACCATTTTGGAGGTATGCAGTGTTCAAGTCGGCTCTTTAGTGAATCATGAGCATGATCCCTTTAAAATATTAAACAGAGACAGCATCAAAATGCAGCGTTCATATAATTACATCTGTAATATGTAGATATTTTGATCGTTTCTTTTTTCTCCTCACTTTTAGTGTGTCCAACTGCCTGACACTTTTGCGACATGCTTTGTCTCCTCTAAGGACTCCTGCTCTGATTGAGAAAAGTGAAGCTTACCTACTATTCCTCTGACATGTGGGCAGCAGCCATATGCATTTTTACACCTTCCAAAATCAGCACGGTGTATTTAGACACACCCTGATCAATGCACTCTTCCACGTGTCTGTGCAAGCACCATAAATCAGTCAGCAGAGGGCGTAACTGCATTAGTAATTCTTGAGACCTTATCCAGGTTTGATCTCGCCCCTGTATGAACAACCAGCCAATTGTTTGTGTTTACTTAGTCCACCCGGCAGGCAGAACTGAGATTTGATACAATGTTTCGAGATCTCGACTCTGGTGTTCAGTTTGTGTTTTACAGCATGTTTTATCAATGCAATTTTCCATACTGCCCCATTTTGGGGTTCTTATTGAAAGGGGAAAACACACACTGGAGTGTATACTGTGTAGGGGATAAACCAAACCTTCCAGCAGGAGCAGCAATGAGGTCCTCTTTAGTTCTAATGATCAAATCAGTTACTGGACCAGTGCTAATAATGGACCAAACCTAGTAAGGCTTCCATGCCCACACAGAAGTTATTCACCCTCATTTTCATCAAGCCCAGTCTCATTTTTTATGCAATTAGCATTAATGAATGTGGTGCTTAATTACACTGAGCTGTGTAAATCTCTATTACTCACCAAATTTCTCTCTGGAAACATTTTGACACAGAATGATGGTATTTCATGGCTGGAAATGTGTCCAAAACAAAGACAATACTAATTAGCAGTGGAGTGCTGGGAACATCAGGGGAGCAGTCGCTCTTTACAAGGACAGAATTAGCAGTTGTGGTTATGTTACATTGCATTTGCTTGGTCAATTATAACGGCCATTGTGTTGTCTTATTTCATCATCGGCGGCATCATATCTGCTCCCAAAGCAGCACTCAGTCATTTTGCTGTCATTTTGCTCTCCCAGATGTTCACAATTAAGGATTTTATGGCCCTAATATGTCAGCCACCAACCTGAAACATAATTTCAGTTTTCTGTTAGTGTCATCTTGAAGCAAAAATGGCAAAAGAAAGATGATAAACAGTAATTATTAAATACTTGTTCCCCCTTTCATTCTTCTTGACACTGTATTTACAATGGGTTTGTGTTATTAATTTAAAAATTAATTATTAAATTAATTAATTAAAAATAATTACAATAATACAGCTGCTCCAGTTTTGGGTCGCCACAGCAGATCCGAGACCTCATTGTTGATTTGGCTTGTCTTTCCTGATGCAACCCTCTTATTTATCTGGGCTTTGGACCGGCACCACTTGTTTCTGCATTGTAGAGGTTAAAATGGCAGCACTGAGTTTTGAACCTTGAAGTTATGGCTTTCTGTGCTGGTGTGTTAGTGGAAAATTCACCTGGGCTCATCAGGGAAATATTTTCTATTTCCAGCAGCTGTTCTGTCCTAAATGATTGCTGTCATTTAATAATAACACTAATAATACTACCTCTAATGATGATTATGATGATGATGATAATAATAATAATAAAATGTAATATTCTGCTTTTGACAGCCAGAACTTTTCCCAACAGCGGCTCCATCCTGAATAAGCAGGAGTATTAACCCAAATTATTTGTGAAGATCTTTCTTTCCCTAACATTTAGTTTTTCTTCTCTCATCTTTTGATTCTTTATGGTCTCTGGCTGGGCCAGATGGGATTTAAATGGATTCATCTGTGTATCCTTCTCAGCTGCTGGGGGTTTAGAAAAACCTTCATCCTTTTGAGGTGATCGAGAGGGGCACCTGTGTTTTGTCTGGATCAAATGCCATTGATAGTCATCTGGAGGAGACAGGCTATTGATTAGTAGAGCTGAGTCAAAGCTCTGAAATTTCCCTGAAAGCGACCAGGGAGTGTCATGTAAGACAGCTCGTAGAGGGTGCATTAAGCATCCCTGAGGAATGAAGTACATAATGAGCTCGAAAGAAAGAAGAGTGACAGAAAGAAAGAAGCATAGCGGAGATATTGAAGATAATTTGCTAAATGCTTAGCTTGAAGACTGATAAATGCAAAGGCTATTTTGAAAGAGTGCTTTAATTTTACAGCATTTAGTCCACCATCAAAACACGATGGGAAATGTCTGTACACATCTGAGCTGGTTCAAGTCTTGGGATCTGCTCGGCCAGAATAGATGTTGTGCATTAATAAATAAATTACGACTGA
>JAYDZG010000004.1:14581265-14599289 GCA_034509265.1 Microcambeva bendego | reverse complement strand
TTCAGCGTGGGGTTGTGCCAGACCAGGGACTCGGGTGAACATTCAGAGTCACAAATTCTGACGCAACATGTTGTGAAGTTCAGCAGATTATACCTGAAAAGGTTTGCTTCGCTTTGTCTTACTTCCTGCCGAGATTTGTACTAATGGCCTCATGAACGCTTACTTTTATCATTTTTTTACAGATGTACAATTGCTTTTTGTAAGACTCTTCACTATAACAATTCTAATAATAATCTATATTTTCTTCTTCCTGTTCCTGTTTATCCACATCATTGCCCTTCCTGATACAACCTTTCACATTTATTTGGGATTGGGACCAGCCCTACATTATAATCTCAAGAGCATTAAATGTAAGGAGGTCACGCCCAGGTGATACAACAGGATTTCAGGAGGTCTGAGATGAAAGTGCATCGTAGTGCCGGTCTCAAGCACAGATAAATAAGAGGGCTGTGTTAGGAAGGGCATCCGGCATAAAAACCAAAGTCAAACCAATTATGTTGATTCACAATCCTCTGTGACCACACCTAACTGGAGCAGGTAGGAGAAGAAAAGCTTATTCTCCTTCTCATTATTATTATTGTGGGTGACATTATTTGGCCAACAGTGTTCCGTCAAAAATGTGTGAGACGGTCAAGTTCAGGTCTTCATACTGGCCCTCTAGGATTTTGTCCAAGTTATTTGGTCCATGCATGTAGGCTCCGAATCCACCGTGACCCTGACCAAGTGGGCTGCAGTCTTAACTTATGCAGGCCACACATTCATTGCTGTTCAGCAACAGTTTACTTCAGGCTACATGAGAGACATTTTCAGTGATTTTTCAGATAGCAGACAGCTTTAAAAGCCCATCATCAAAATTGCTAGGCTGTTTTTCTGTGACCTTAGCTGTTACCACAGGGCAGCCAAGATGGGCCTGTTACTGGGCTTATGCACACATTAATCCTAGCCTTTAGTGATGTTCTCCCCCACGCTTACACTTCACGGAGGGCGTTCCAAAAGCGCCCTGACATGATTGATTGGAGTATAACTTGCCAAATGTATAGCTTTGATAGCTATGATGTCAGTGATGTATTGCCGCATTATCTGATTGCATCATGCAGCCGAACAAAAGCAGTGTTCAACCCTCAAGGTGCTGCTGTGCATTACCAACTAATGTATTACTGGGTTGCTTTTGACATCTTTTTTGACACCCTGGGTGGAATAATTATGTACTTATTTCTCATGCACCTGCTCTGTCTTTATTAGGAAATGTACCTTGTTACCTACAAGAACAAATAATAAAAGTTAAACACAATAACACCTTTTAAAACTGGTATTTGTTTAAGAATATACTAACTAGCCTTTTAAGATTTATCAAAATTAAATATCTTACATTAAAAATCAAGGTGTGTTGGTCACTTACATGACAGCTTTTCCGGTTAGTAGTATTATGTATCGAAACAACTAGTAGCTTCAACAGCTCAGCTGCCAAAAACAATATATACATCAATTTATTGTGTTGGAAATACAGCTCAGCTGTCAAACTCAGCATACAAAAAACACACTAAAGTAAAAGTGCTTGTTATAAATGTCCATAAATGCTTTAGGGCCGCAGCTATCGATTATTTTTATAATCGAGTATTCTATCCATTATTCCAACGATTAATCGAGTAATCGGATAAAATACTTTCGCTTAAATAAAGAGCAAAAATAAATACATAGACTGTCTTTTGCACATTTGTATTCATTGCATTTAGCAAAGTTTAAAGTGAGCATTTATAAATGGCAAATATGAATACATAAAAAATAAATCCAATTCAAATGACTTTTAAAATATACACAGGTGACCTAAAATGGGCAATAATAATAATAAGAAGAAGAAGAAATAACCATCTAAATATCCCCTTTAGTTTGTGCAACCTTCAGAACTAAGAGTTTCAGTTACAGTTCATGTACAACATAAAGCTTGTTTTGTAGGCAGCAAGAAAGTTTTGTAAGGATTGTTTCTGTCAGATGAGGTAAATTCGGAGTGTGTGTGTACACACATAAGCGTTTCTTCCAGAAAGCAAGCGTGGTGGTTATAATGAAGATAAGTCTGTATCAACAACACAAAGAGTTTGCACTTTTTTGCAGTTTTCAATCAACTTTAGCCTTCTTTAGTTTTCTCTTTCGAGTCTCCTCCAGTCCATTTCATTTTGCGGTCCGAGCTATCTCGGTTCCGCCCTAAATCTCACTTTCTTAATGAACAGTAGGCGGGATGGGCAAGTGTGCAGTGAACATAGTATTTATTGAAATGTGTGTGGAGAGTCCCCGGTTTAAGTGCTGTTTCGGTGTGATTTTGGATGCGGACCTCAGCTTTTTCACGACACCAGACCACAGCTGGTCCCGTTAGGGGTCACCACAGTGGATCATGGTACGCATTATTTATTTGTTTTTACACCGGATGCCCTTCCTGATGCAACCTTCCTGTTTATCCGAGCTTTGGACCGGCACTACAACACACTTGTTCATGCATCATAGTGTCTAGGGTGGCAACCGAGGAGTTCAGAGTCTTTACACTGATGTGCAGTGGAAAATCCCACTACTCCACCTGGACATGTTAAGCATATAGCAGCATGCAGAGGCAACAGATACTTTCCCTGGCTAGTCTCTGTTCAAATCACAAGACAAGATGTAAACAGAAAATCATCTCTGATTATAATAAAGCTTTTCACACTCACATACTCTCTGTTGTCTTGTTACTCGTAATAAGCAATTGCGTTTACGCTTAGCCACTGGTATTCCGTCATTAGTTCTTAATTGCTTTAACAGAGCTGCTAAACTAATCAAACCTATAAAGTGTCTCCGGGGTATTATTCAGATTTCCTACAAGTAATAACTTGTAATGAAAAGATTGTTTATAACAGTTTTGTGTGTATAGACCAGGCGTTGTGCTGCTTTTACAACTCACTGATTGCATTAGAGCTCCGTGAATTGACTGTTGTCATTCAACGACTAATGATAGTACTTCAGCGAATTCCTAATAACCAAGAATCGCGCTGCAGGCCTTGCAGCGTCCGATGAGGCTCACTGACGTTGTTTTCTACCTGCAAAATCTGTCTTTTATTCCCGCCATTATACTTATAGATGGAAAATGGCCCAGAAGACGAGCTGTGGTTGGAATTCATGATCATTATGTGTAGAGAATGTCCTAATCCAGGGGCTTCATTTATTATAATGGGCCTTAATCATTATACAGGTAATTTCTCAATTCTTTCCCTGTGGCCTGTTAATTAATCATAAAGTGTATGCAGATGGTGTGGTGCGGAGGCGCTTTGGGTAGTCTCCTCACAGCCAGAAGGTCCTGGGTTTGATTCCCAGATAAAGCGATCTGGGTCCTTTCTGTGTGTGGTATGAATGTTCTTACATGGGTTTCTTACAGGCATTCTGTTTTCCTCCCACTTGGAGCTACTAAATCTTGGGACACTGCCATGCAACCACTTGGCCCTTGCGCAAGACCCTTAACCTTGTCTGTTTCATCCACTGTGCTCAGATTCCATCCACCAAACAAGCTAGTATATGAACAATTCATTTCATTATACATTACACATGCATATAAAGTGAAAAAAGACATTCCTTGTGTGGAATTCTTTTTGTTCACACATCACAAGAAAACAGACTTTGGACCTAAAGTCCAGTCAGATAGTTTATTACTGTGTAATTTATGTAAAATATTAGATAAATACAATTCGTATTCTCTTAACGTGTAATAAAATTAATATGCCATGTCGAAAAGTGAGAACCTTGCTGGCAAGGTGTGATCATTATTTATCACTAAATTCCCACAAAAGCTGCATTGTTGAAACAAGGTGATTAAAAAGCATCTACATTACTTATCTGATACTGAGAAACTAGTTACAGGCTTCTTAAACATATAAACTTGATTATTGCAATCTGACCTGTGAATTATCTGCTACTGTTTGTTTCAGTCAGGAAAATAAAATTGTATTAGAAATGGTAGTATTTATAACTTGGCACATTCTTACAGTTCCTAATTAGAACATCTGTCTTGAACATGCATTCATGAAGCATTTTACGAGCTACACTGATCAGGCATAACATTATGACCAAAATTTTGTTGGCTCCTGTTGACACTTTTCATCACACTTTTCATCACTGCATACCAAAAACGTTCAACAAGAGCTGCATGCTGTGACCTAGTCATCTAGCCTTCACAATTTGCCCCTTGTCAAACATTTTTTCTTCTTTCAACATGTACACTTTGTTCAAATTTTCAGTCCTCTCTTAAGGTCACTCTAGTATAACATTATTTACATGTTAATGTCCAATAAGCTTAGGTTAGGTCAGGTTTCCAAATAATTGGATGCACATATAGTAAAAGTTTATTTTTTCTTGGTTTTGTCTCTTGTAACAGGGGAATAAAAAACTTGCTCATTTCGAAAAGCATCGCAATATATTCATAGCAGACTTGTTGCTGTGGCAACTACATGCTTTAATGGTGGGCCATTTACCCATTAAGACAGAAGCCGGGTTGATGCGCAGATTAATGCAAACTCACAATTCCTCAGGTCATGTGTCCATGGATGCCGGATCCTCTACACTTACACGTGATTCATAAGACTGTTCTTTCAGGTCTGGTTAAATATAGTCTTAATGCCAATGCCATATGTCCTAGAATGGACCAAACTATGTCAACAGGTATTGGCACTCACTGAGCACTTTATTAGGAACATGTCATTTATTTAATTACTTTGCCATTTGAATGCCATTGAGTACACGATCACTTACTGTGTCCTGTAAGTTCCTCTGTATTCCTTTAAATCCCCTATACACCATGCATTAACTAAAAGGCACACTGATGTGGTGTTCATATGGTATATACAAACAGACAAACAGATGCTTTGTATGTAATTCATACATAGATACAACATACATAGTTGGATCATGATCCCATTACTAATTTAGCATAGTTTTTTTTTTTTCAATGCCGGTTGCCCTTCCTGACACATCCCTCCTTATTTATCATGGCTTGGTTCATGCGTAGTCTTATCCAGTGTCTCCTATAAACCTGGCTGAATGTTTTTGAATTGCTGGAGGAAAATTACACAGGGAGAACACACAAACTCCATACAGAAAGGACCCGGACCACCCAGACCTGGGTATCAAACCCTGGACATTCTTGCTTTGAGGCGACAATTCAAAAAAGCTAGCCACCATGTCCTGGACACAAAGACATGAAGTAGATGTGAAGGGTTTATGATTATTAAGTTTTGTGAGCATTTTTAACTATGCTACTTGCTGAATTGATTCGGGTTCAAACCCAATTTTGGAGATGTGTTTTTAGAAATAAAGAACTCCAGCAAAGAAACATGCAAACTCCGCACAAAAAGGACTTACATCTGCCCACCTGGGGATCAAACCCAGGACCTTCTTGCTGTGAGGCGGCAGTGCTACCCACTGAGCTGTGTGCCGCCCCCCAGATGCAGTTGTGTTGCTGGATTTTTTTTAATTCTGAATAAACCTTCTGGTCTATAGGAGCACATCTGGTTAGCACTTACACTAATGCATACTCGCCAATTAGTCTTTAATCACTGAACTTTCTGATCAGAGAATACTTTGCTTAATATTTGCAGTTGGAGAACTAATATGATCCTTGCTTTAACTAGGAGTGTTGAAAACTTACAAGATGAAACTTGTTCACTCATACCTGTAAAACACAACCTACCACGTAATTACTATATTAGTGTCATAAGAGAACAGAATGCTCCATCGCCCAAATAGTATCTGGTCAATGGGGGACTAATGGAGGTTCTTTTGACAGTAGACAATGTGTTTGGGCCATAAATACACTACACTCAGCAATTTTATACTCACTGAGCTTTTATTTGGTCTGTGTAGCTCATAAAATTGCAAATGAATGCATATACTAGACATGTGTTCTGACTAAATTGCGGTTCGTGTGTTTTTCCATCTGCTATGGTAATTAAAACAACCTGTGTAATATTGTGTAGGCTTTGTGTCACCAAAAGAGATTTGAACCAGCAAGGAAGGTGTCTTGTGGTAGTGTAAGACTATCAATGTGAGATCAGGGCAATTTAATGGCCAAGTCAACACCCTTTATCTCATGTTTTTAAACCATTCTTGACCAATTTGCAGTCTGCAGTGTGATCCATGAACATAATTTTCCTTGGAGACATCTGCCTAACTTTGTCCATCAGCCATTACCAATGCAAACAAGAAAAACAAAACACAAGGCGGATTCTTGACGCAGTCCCACTTCCATGTTAAACCTGTCCATCATTCCTACAGCACATCTCGCAGCTGTCACACTGTCCTTATATGAATCTTGCATCACCCTCACATACTCCTCTGTCACTCCCAATTACCTCATACAATATCACAGTTCCACTTTTGGCACCATACCATACATTTTTCTAGATCTTCACTCATTGCAATTTCATCTCTTCTTTTTTTATACTTCATCAACATTCTCCAAGGGCCAGTCATAGCCTTGTGGTTATGGTCCCGGACTAGTAGTTCTAAGGATTCAGGTTTAAACCTCACAGCTGCTAGGTTGCAGCAGTTGGGCCCGTAACCCTCAATTGATTGGACTGTAAACTGTAACTGTGGTGTGTACTACCCTGCTCTTCACCTTTTCATCTTAGTCTTCTCCACTCTTCCCCGGATCGTCATGCTGAGGCTAATCATCTTAATCTCATTGTAATTGCTGCAGCTATGCACATCACTCGTTTTCCCTAAAATCAGAGCAAAAAGGTGCATTTTCTTCATTTTTCTGGCATCCTCGTTAAGCTTCCAAGATTTTTGAAACTGTAGTTAAAAACACTCCCATCTCTACTAAACATTATCATGCCTCCAGTTTGATGTATTCTGGGTCAACTTCCTTTCCACTCTTCATTCTCTTTATAGCTGCCATCACTTCATCTTACTAATCTGAGGCACTCCCTGGCCTATCTCCGTCACCCAACCTTCTCTCTCTCTCTCGTTCTCGCCCATTTTCCTCAATCATTAGTTCCTCAACGTCCATGTTTTACCATCTCAGAATACTCTCCTCATTTGTCAGCACACTACCATCTGTGTTCTTTATTATTCTAACCCAGTTCTTTTCCTCTATCTGGGCAATCAGAATAAGTCTTTTTAAACATTCATAGTGGGCAACTTCTCACACAGTTCTATACGCCATCCTTAACCTTTCCTATATGTCTCTGTCTTTCTCATATCACTGTATTCCTGTCTATTCCTTCGTCTCTCTAAAGATTTCAGTTCTTCTTCCTTAAACTTTCCTGCATGTCCTCATTCCACCATTAGGTCCCCTTTTTCCTCTGCCTAAACGTTACATCTAGTACATTCCTTACGCCAACCACGTCCTTACGCTAACTACGGCTTTTACGCTAACCACGTTTGTCCAGTTCTCTACTTTTCCTTCACCACCGCTTAGGGCTTAACTCACCTCTTCTCTGCATCTTCTTACTTTAACCTCTACCATCTGTTCCTTGGTTTCACCCTGACTCATTTCCTCTACTTCACCTCCAAAGACATTCTACAGAGCTTACTAACTCCTTTGCTTCCAACCTATCCTGTGTACATCCTGTGTACATCCTTGTGTATTCAGTTCAGCTCCACTCTTTCAAACCCCTCCTACAATTTATCTAACTCACTCTAGAAATCCTTTTCTTCTTATCTCATAACCCACTTGTGGGGCATATGCACTGACGCCATTCACCAGCACTCCATCAATTTAAACATTCCACTCATCATTCTTTAAGACACTCTGTCCAGACCTCTTCTTTTCAGATAATCCCTATTCCATTTCTCCGTAAACACACACTGTTAGAAGAGTTCGAACACATTGCCTTTGCTTCTAGCCTTTCTCTCCTTTCACTTGATCTCTAGTGCACATAGTATCAACCCTTCGTGTCTCTATTATACCATCTAATTATTTTCTTTTATCAACCGTAGTGCCTACGTTCACTGTTCCTGCTCTCACTTCTACCTTCTTACCCACCTGGCTTTCACTTCTTTGCATTCCTCCTCTCCACCTTTCTCCTCCTTGGCCCGGCAACAGCGTAGTTTCCATCATTACCCAGCTGACTGAAAGTACTATAAGTTCCAACTAAAGATCACATAGCTAATTATTTTATTTTAAATGTCAGTCTTCCAATGATTGATAAAGATTATCTAGGCTACATACAAGGTTGAGGGTAAATGACAGACAATGGTGTATCATGGAATTTTATTATCACTGAAATTATGACATTCTGAATCCATTATGCTGTCTAGACTTTTTGTTGTACCTCATTTACCTTTGACATATTAAACTCTAAAAAGAAGAGCACTAACAATAGTAAGTTCCCTTATTATTTAGTACATGTCATACAAGGTCATATCTTCATCCAAATATCAGCCCGACTAGTCTTTTCTTATGGTCCTTTTTAAATCCAACGTGCTTTTCTTCCTGGTAAATGTCACTGTCAGTCTTTGAGATGAAAACAGGACTAGGCAGCATCTAACATGTCAGTTCATGTTTGGGAATTATATGCCAGGTGCGAGTTTTGATCAAATGAATGCACGTATAAAATAGTAAAAAATTTAAATGTATAGACATTGACGAGTATGTGGACACTTGATTGTTCATGAGCATTATACAGAGTTAGCCGGAACAGCTTTATGGAAATCTTTCTAGTGTCTCTGGGATTGTGTGCTAGTCTCGATTAAAAACTAGTACTGTTTGTCCAGATGGATCAGTTTTGTTTGTTTGTCTTATGAAAGAAAAACAAGGCTTATGACGAAAGAATATTATTATAGTCACCAACATGCCAAGATAATCTGAGAACGAATGTTAAATATTCTGCGGTAAAACTGAACCATAATTGGACTTTCCACTGAGTACACTTAGAATGCAGTTCAGAATCCAGAATCAGAGGTCTGGCTATACAACACTTTGTCAGCAGGTCATAACAGAAAATGTTTAAGGTGGTACCATATGTAATTGGTTAAGGGGAAGGCATGTGCTGCCCATATACTTTTGGTTAGGGCGTGTGTTTTTTTTAATCAAAATAAACCCTGAACCAATAGTATGCAACCAAACATAAGAAGGTGTTATGTATGTAAAGTTAAATAAGGGACACTAAATAAAAGCAGGAAAAATGAGGAGTGCTAGACTCGATGTATGCTAACTGCTATAAAGACTTGAGGTTAAAATTTTCACTTGCTCCCTAATATATCCCACCCACTAACAGGTGTCGTGATGAGATGCAATCAGTGTTATTCACTTCACCTGTCTGTGGTCATACTGTTATGCCTGATCGTTGAACACACACTATGAAAATACAGGCTCTACATTTTCATATTTGTTGTAATGGGTTGCATCTGGACCCTAATCATCTTCGAGTTTTCAGAGTAACCGAGTTATGTTCCTCTATGATGCGATATGAATGGTCAAGATTGTCAAGATTAACCAGAATTTACAGATTGACCATTATGGTCAAAATCTAATGATGGGGAAAATTGGCTTTTTAAAACAAAACACTAGACAAAATTGCATTACAGGTCAAAACACAGAGCCATGACTTCCCTTGGCTGTAAACTTCTGAAATCCAGCCTGCATTATAGAGCATGCTTGAAAGACTTTTCAGGGGGGAAAAGCTGCAGTGACTGCCATGACAAATCCTTCTTGAGATCATGGATGAAAAGCAGGAGGAGGACCAGCAGACAGTGACTGATGGTTCAGATAAGTCTCGCTGCCAATGAGGAAAGAGGGCAGGTGATAAACAGAGAAGAACGATGCCCTTCTGTTCCTTTTTCTCTTTGTTGTTTAGCCTGGTTAGTGAGTTAGCATAATCGATTCTTATCCTGAGCTCGAAGTCAGCCCTTCAGCCAGCTAAGTGATATTTCCTTTCTCTGTCATTGCCCCCTTCCCCTTCACCCACTGTCAATCTGATCAGTGCTTGGCAGGGTGTTGATTGTTGTTTCTGTTTTACTCTAAGTGTTCGTTGTAGGGACTAATGGCTATTTAGTGTGCTGCTATTTCCTCAATTGGTGTAATTAATCTGGTCCAAACATAACAGAACTCCTGTCATTTCACACTGACACTAAGCTCTCTGCCGCACACACCAGATTCTGGCTACAGCTTTTGGTATTGATGTACCCGTGTGTGTGTATGTATATGTGTGTGTATGCATTTGTGTGATTTCACACAGTTTGGAGCTTTCAAAGGTCTGCCACTCTTACCTTAGGAAAGGGAAAATAACCAGATGGTCAGCTTTTTAGGGTCCAGAGAACATTGTCAGTTCTGAATTACAGGCCAAAGGGAGATTAGATGCATGACAACCTTCATCACCTGAAAAATAAAAGCAAGCACACTGTAACTAAAAGGACATGCTGAATACTTGAAGCTAAAATATTGGTCTGGGTCCTTTCATGTGTTTGCATGTTCTCCCTGTGTCTGTGTGGGTTTGCTTTGTTTGTTCTGCTTTCCTTGGACAGTTTAAAAACATGCATTCAGGATAATAGGGATAATAGGAAACACAGAATCATCCCATGGGTGAGTGGGTGAGTGACATGTACAATATATGTGTGTGTTTACTCACCAACCATACCATATAGATGAAAAATAGCCCTGACTGTCACCCATCTGTTGCTCTGTATACTTTGTCACCCCATGTTGCCTCATTTATCAATGAAAAGAGACCACCATATGACCGTACTGTCCAGACACTGTTTGAGTGATGGACCATTCCCAGCAGTGCAATGACACTAACATAGTAATAACAAGGTAGTGTGTGGTGTTCTGATATCAGAACAACAAATAGGCCTCTTTATTAGAAACCCATTTTTTATACACTCACAGTGGGTGTACAGTTTAAAAACTTCAGTTTTTCACACAGTCTATTACTTTTTCCCCTTGGCTTTAGTATATTTGGTTGGAGCACCAATTCCCTTCAAGCGCTGCCACAAAGTTGTTTAAAAATCCCAACATCTCCTTGGTCAACAGCTCTCCACCGCACAATATATTGTTCTGTTTGTGTTTGGGTCATTTCCCATTTGTGTATTTTAGAACAAAAAAGAAATGAATAATATTTTTTTTGTCCTGTCCACTGAGGACCTTGCCCAGCCACAACCCCCAACAGAAATAACAGCTGTTTCTATTTACATAATGGCAGCAGGATGTCACTTTATATCATGGCTGTTGAGAATGTCAGAAGTTGTTAATCTGAGTCAGTCTGTGAGTCCAGCAGAGGAAAACGAAGGATTCACACATTTAGCAATCCTACATTCACAAGTACTTTTAGACTAGTTAAAAATGATGACCTCTGACTGGTGGTGTGAATAATGCTGAGTATCTTTTTTTATCATGGCACCTGTTAGTGGATGTGATGGAATAAGAAGCAAATGAACATTTGTTACTCAAAGTTGATCTAATAGAAGCATGAAAAATGGCTAGATGACTGGATCAGGGCATCTCCAAAACTGCAGTCCCTGGCGACAGGGTCATGGGCGACCGAGGTTCACTGATGCATATGAGGAGCGAAGGCTGGCCCGTGTGGCTGACGAGCTACTGTAGATCAAATTGCTGAAGAAGTTCATGCTGCGTCTGATAGAAAGGTGTCAGAATACACAGTGCATTATAGTTCTTTGTCTATGGGATTGCACAGATGCTGATTAGTTAGTTAGGAAGGTGGTCATATTATTATTGTGTATTGTGTTATTACGACCTTTGTTCACAGTTTTTTATAGCCTGAAAAACATCACAAGTAAGTGGTGTTCATCTCAGCTTCACGGTGCATTTAATCCATGTGTTTTTGACACTGCATTCTTCAGCACATTGACTTCTTTTTGGTAAGTTAGATTTTTTGTGAGCTTACAGGCCTCAGGTAAATAGACACCTACACACAGAGGTGTATAATGGTGCACCAGGTAGTCAGGGTGACAGACGGAAAGAAGGTCCTGGGGGTTTGGGTTTTAATCCAAGTCTTTGTTTAGTGTCTGATAAGTTTTGAATATTCTCTCCAGGTCTGCACTGGTGCCCTCCAGGTGCTCTGTTGTTCCTCAAACTTTAAAATGTAGCAACAACAAAAAAAAAAATATTGAATCGTCTGAAATGACTCTTGGTCCAAGGTTTAAATGAGGGAGTAAATGCATTCTCTTTTCTGCCTTCTGCCAAAGCTGTATTCATTGATCTAATAGCCAAATAAAGATTGGCTCCTCTCCTTACTTATAGTGTCCAACAATAGTCTACTTTCGTTCTGGATGCTCACTGTCATCCAGATTAAAAACTTCCAAAAAACACATGATTCAAGTAGAAAAGCCTACTATAAAACTATCAGTTTTAATTCTTGTAAATATCTGAATACTTTGAAGTTGATCTGTTTTAAAACAGTGCAAACATACAAGCACGTTGCCTTTGGATGCACCACAACAAAGCAAGAACATGACATGGTAGGAAATAAAACCCATTTTCAGAAATTTAAATAAAATAGAAAATTCTGCAGAGCCACTAACAATAAGGGGGTAATGATTGGGAATAAATGGTGGCCAAATTATTAGCAACAACATTATAACTTTTGAAACGCAACCCATGAGAGCAAAAGTGAATAGAACAGGAAAGGGAAATAAATGCCTGGCTGTCTAGAACAAGGACGGTACAGAAATGACAGGCCACTCAGGCTTTTTGTGACGAAGCCAAGCACTCGGACAGCAGAAGAGTTTTTCTTTGCCGTTGTCGTCCTTGGCTTGTTTTTGGTCTAGCGGTCCTGGATTCTGTAAAGTCGCTTTAAGACTATGTCCTCTATAAAAATCCTTATACAAAAAAGTACAAAAAAAAAAAAAAACTTCACATAACAGGAAACTGTCCAAACTTGGTTCACACCAATGTGTGCTTCCCTGAGCATACCGGTTCTCCACGGCGCACCACCAGTGGTACACGTAACCCTTTCTGGACAGTTTTCATGTAAAGCTCTACATGGAATTTCAACAGAGTGAATTAAAGCTTATCATGTTCAGGTGTCTATCAAAAAAGAAATAATGACAGGTCACATGGAGCTGAACCTTGTATCGCAATTTGAGGCCAAACTGGGCAATGTAGAAGGATTCAAGGTGCAGGTGATTGTCAACGAACAGGCTGGCAGTTCAACATGCTGCTGGGTCTTCTGCTGCCTGTCAGACTAGACTACACAGAGAGATATGATGGCTTTTTCTAATGTTCAGTTACATTTATTCTTTTATGACAAAAGTCAGAATTAGCGTGAATCATTTGGTTAGTGCAACTATAAAGGGTAGCTTATACTATGTGTGCTCTCTCTGACATACACAGTGTGAATTCCAAATGATTTGCATAGTTCTTTTATATAAGTTGCTTAGATGCAGATGAAGGTACTGGACCAGTAATCATAAGGTTGCCGGTTCAAGCCTTACTACTGCCATGTTGCTATCTTGAGCAATGCTCTTAATCCTCAATTGCTTAAACTGTATACTGTCACAAAATGTGAGTCGCTTTTGATAAAAGCTGTTATGCTAGTATTGCTTTCAGTGCCGGTTTGAAATAATAATGTAATGTAATAGAGATCTCTTAAGTGTTTTTAGCTGAAAAGCAAACCAACTTGTCGAGTGTTGGTATTTCAGAGAAAACTCAGTTTTATCTTTACCAAAAAGGCTTTGTTAACAGGAGAATCTGTTTGTATGGAGCTTGAGAGCCGGGGACGTTCCCAATAAAACACAGTTTCAATTCCTTTCAGTACTATACACAAGTTTTTCAAGTAGTCCGAGAAAGTGGACTTCAGGGTAAATAAAGCACTAAGTAAGCCTTAACTCTGACATCTGCCGCTTCATAATTAATTTGTTTGGTTGACTGCTTTCCATCCAAAGCCAGAAATAGAACAACTGTCTATTTACTCCAGGTGTTTAAACTAAAAATAGGCATTTAAAGTTTATTTATTTATTTATTTTTTTAACCACAATTAATGTTTTTTTCACTATGTGACGGTGCTCCTGGAAGGTCACCCACTGTGAACGTTTTAATGTAAGCTTTCATGTTTTTATTTGTTCATTTCACAGTAGCAAAACCAGGCTGGCAAAAGTTTAAGTTCTGAATGGATAGAATCAAGCATCTTGTGATAGTTCCACATTATCAGGACCCAGTAGGAAACATTTTACTGCCAGGGTGTAACAGATGCATGAATGAAAAGTGTGTGTTTGGCATAATTATCGAAAGGCCATCAGAATGCTGCTTGAAGGAGACCATCTGCCCTCTACTGGCCAAAATAAAGTCCTCTGTCGGATCAGTGCTGCATCAAGTCCCTCCAGGTCTTAAATTGAGTACAATGAAACACTGTGCTGAGACTGAATAGTGATCTGGGCTTTTAGAACTGAAGGCTGGATGATGAAGAATAATTCTTGTTTACTGTATTGCGAGACATCCTGCCATTGATCGGGGGAATGAGGTTTCATCAAGGGGGAGGCCACGTCTTTGTCTCTGGGTTTCGTTCTTCAAGCATCTCTGGCACAATAAGCCTTCTGTTTTGCCACCATGTTTGCAACCGGGACCTTATTATAATCTAAACTGCACAAGCTTCTGAAATCATATAAACTCACTAGAAATCCTTCAAGGTCAAAAGATTCACTGCTGAAAAAGCCTCCATCTAAGCCTTTTAAGTATGCGAAGCTGCATCAGCGGCAGTCAGTTTATGGTTCGAGATCTCCTTATATAGTGCAGATCAAGCCATGAGACAACTTGCCAGGTGTTACATGTAAAAGATGTAGCCGTCTTGCTGTGAAGGATGAGCATTGCATCAGATACCGGAGAGAAGGGTGAGAAAATTAACCATGATGTGCTGCAATTGTGCAGTCTGCTGCTGAATTTAAAACTTATATGGTCCTTCAGAAAGAGAGGGTCTGTTCTCTATTGTTCATTCTGTGTTGTCATATTCATTTCATACTGAAATTCATCTATTAATGACTGAATATGCTGCTCAGGAGAATCCTGGCATATTATCCCAAGCCACCCTCTCTGTCCTTTCTATCAGATCCAGCATTAACTTCTTCAGTTGAGCTGCAGTAGCTAGTTTGTTGAATCAGACCACACAGGCCAGCCTTCGCTCTTCACGTGCATTATTAAGCCCTGGTTGCCCATGACCCTGTCGCCAGTTTACCACTGTTTCTTCCTTTGACCACTTTCAGACCGTGAACACCCCACAAGATCTGCGGTTTTGGAGATGCTCTGACCCTGCTGTCTAGCCATCACATTTTTCCTCCTTTTAACAAATAGGGTAATATCTTACACCCTGTGCAAAGCATGTCTTTTTTACACGCCTTGCGTCTGCATCATTAAGAGAAGCAATGGTGTTTACACAGATGGATGAATATATTAACGTCAATGGGCGTGGTAGTCTCAAAGTGTGGTGTGTTTAGGTAAATTACTGGCATATTGCTATCTTCGCAATGGACAACACAGGTGCGCTACTGACCAAAATAATAAAAAAACTTTCAACAGTCTAAAAGGAAGATCCCAGGTGCATGCCTACTGCCCGTACACCCACGCTTGTTATGCACACTTGGCCACGCAGCAGTGCACAAACCCACAGTGCGTGCCCATTACATCAACTATAAACAGAATATAAAAACTTTATTTTACATAATTCTGTTAGGGCAGGAAATGGCTATAGATTAAAGACCTGGCAGATTACACTGTATATCTTGCTTACAACAGTGTGTGAAATGGCTTCCAATCGAAAGCACACCAAAGCGCATACACTAATAGATTGTGAAAGTGAAACTTTAAAGATCAGCCTGCACAGGAGGCACCTGTAGTCTCGTAAGTAAATTAAATAATTTGGTAAAAAATAGGCCAATTGGGCCATTAAAAGTGTGCTCCCTTTGGAGTTATTTGATCACTGCAGTTCTCGCCCACCTTCACAGTGTGAATGAGCAGGTCAGGTTCCTCTGCTGAGAAGCGTTGGACAAGTTCAAGTATATATATATTTGTGTGTGTGTGTGTGTGTATATATATATTCTGTAAAAACACCAGCAAAACAGTAGAGCTATGTACTGCACAAACAATCCCCAAATTCTTTAAAAATAGCTCTGACCGAGCAGTAGACACCCTACGTTTGTCCACAGGCACTCAATTCAATAACTGGTTCAATATGTTTCATACCTCAGAAAGAGTGGTCCTGCCAGCAGACCCTCAGTTCACAGGTTACAGAAGTTTTCCTCCTTACACACTTTCTAGAACATTCATTTCCTTTCTAGTTTGCTTACTCCGTCAGGCACTGACAGGATGTAGACCTGCTTACTCTTAGTAAACAACTTTTCCAAAAACAAAATGTGTGGGCTGTACACGCATCTGTTTTTGTCTGCTACATTTGTTTTATTAAAATGTTTTATTTCCTGCTATAGAGGGCTTGTTCTAACAAGTTCTAATATATTCTTTACTGTGTGCCTGTGGGAAATCTGGCTGGTCGAAATAGCCATGGTTTCATTGCGAAGTCTATAAGACATGGAGTCCGTTAATTGGCCCAGTCATAACTGTGTTTGAGAATGTGAATGAAAGTAAGTGTGTGTGTGTGTGTGTGTGTGTGTGTGTGTGTGTGTGTTATAATCATTGTATCCAATTATCCTGATTGCATTATGCTTCCCCTCTACCCAAACTTCCCTCTACTGCTAACTAATAAGATCCACACCTGACACACCTCCCTTCTGACATGTGTTCGGTACTGACTGCATGTTTTCACCAACACGAGGCAAGTTCATATGTGTTTCAGCTTTGTGTATGGGGAGACAACCCTCGACTCTATGAAGGACCTAGCAGTAAGCCAGCAGAGGTCATAAAGGGTCCAGCATTATTTATAAAGGACACTCATCTGGCTCCCGCCCTGTATGAACAACAACCAATTATTTTTTATGTAGATGCCCAGTCTATCAAATGGCAGAGCTGAGATTCAAGTACATCAGGTACAGGGAAAATTGTTTTGTCCAGCACTTATTTACCACAAATCATATTTACAGTCTACAGTTTGAGCAATTCATGGTTAAGGGCCTTGTTCAAGCGCCCAAAAGTTTCTAACGGGCAATGGTGGGGCTTCAACCAGTGACCTTCTGATTGCTATTCCACTTTAACAAATACTTACACAAAAAACTAATGGATACTAATGACAGTGTAGTGGTGGTGATGAACATGAGTCGGCAATTATATAATTCCACTTATCTCTATCATCTCACCCTACATTCACTGTATGAGACAAATACCATCTCATCTTTCAAAGCCTTGGCTATTTTGACACAGGTGTTAATGACTTGATTAGTCCACGAGTCGAGGTAAATTAGTCCAGTGATTTTCTAACTCAGACTGGCGAGCCATATCAAGTTATTGACCTAATTAAAACCAGAGGAATAACAGAGAATACCCCTGACCAAATAAAGAAACACTGTCATTGACGAACCCGGATTTCATTAGGAAAAGAAACTCATCTTCATTGATCAAACCAAGAACGGGATAGAAGGTCTCCCAGGAGGAGTAGCTCAGTACTGATCAAAGAGCTTCATATGACTTTCCAGACTGCTGGGTGGAGTGTGGACTCGCGCCCCTTTTTGCCAGTCTGTCTGACAGCATGTTCCGATGCTAATTCTTCGGCCTTCACGGTTTTTTTTACTTTTAAGTTTGTCTGTAATAGTTCATACATATTTCTGATTAATATGTACCTAAATAAAAAGGTAATAAAAATTGGATTAATTGTATTGATTAATTTTGTTTACTATGTAGCACTGTCACTTCACAGCAAGAAGGTCTTGGATCCGATCCCCTCATGGGGTGGTCCAGATCTTTTCTGTAGTAAATTGTTTTTCATTTCTGCACCGCTAAACCCTCATGGACCAGAGCTCCATACTCTACAGTGTGCTGTATTCTCAAAGTACAGTCCATTCTTACTCTTAAGCCGCCTAGGCTCAATTTTTCAACCAAAAAAAACCCTGCTGGCGCACCTCTACATTTATTTATTCACACACACACACACACACACACATACATATAGATATAGA
>JAYDZG010000004.1:14563382-14575037 GCA_034509265.1 Microcambeva bendego | reverse complement strand
CAACAAAACAATAGATCCCAGCAGAAGTGGGCTAGCATTTACCCCAGCAACACTTGATCACCTTGTATGAATACTAAATTACTAAAAATATTCATACAGACCATAAAAGTGCTTCTTCCCAGCATTATTTATTTAAATGCTTGGTTATAGTATTTATATAGTATATAGTCTGAATTTGTCTACTCATCCACCTCTACAGGAGTCTTACACTAGTCAAGTAAACAAGTGCTAGGGCACGTTGGTTTACTGTTCATCCCTATATCAAATCAAATTAAAGCGTGTATTTACTTTGATTCTTTCTGACTTTGTCTTAAGTGCAGCAAAGACACTTTAATTTATCTATAAAGGACATTTTCTCTTCCTTTACTTCTTTTCAATTATTTATGCTCGGTTCCCAAATATGCAGACAACATCCTTTTCTATTGTTCGTCCCATTTTGGGTTGAGAAGAAAAGAAAACATCAAAAGGCGCATTGAGAAGGACACGAATTTTCAATACAGACTTAATTTGTGTATGCGCACTTCTCTGCTGAATTACCATTCATTCTCAATACACTTATCAGAGTAGAGCAGACAGCGAGGCACACCTCAACGGAAGATGCATTAAGAAGAATTTTTATTTTCTCTGAGTGAGGAATTATCCACCTCAGAGAATTCTTCTACTCTCAAAGGATGAGCTAAAGACATGGTAAAATATCCTAACAAAAAAACCATGCTTCATTTTTTCTGAAATTAACAGCTGTTAGCCTGTTGTGTTTGGTTTATTTATTTATTTTTTATTTAATCTGTCTCAAGCAGCCTTGCTATTCCCTCAGGTTTTGGCTTGTATTTACTTACATGTGGCAGTGACAATGACCATCCTAATGCGTGTGTGTTAAAATTGACAAATCAATTGCATACAATCTTTTAAAAAAAATCACACAGACTGTTATCACGAATGTTTTTGAACCTTGCTTTCTAAAACAGTCTACTGTGTCAAATAGGTGTTTCCAAAAACATGATTCAGAACATTGAAACTTGTCAGCTAGCTAGTAAATAGTTATCCATCTCTGTGTCTTAAAATGTGGTCACTGTAGTTTGGAGGTTTTGAGATATGAAATCCCAGATGCACACATGTATGCTATGTGTTAAAACATTCTTTTTTAAATTAATATTATATTTAGACTTTAAATAAGTGATCTGATAGTTATATCTCATTCATGGATACCCCAGAATCCCAATGTGCTAATTTACACACACTAAGCACTTAATAATTGTAATTCTGGGATTGACAGGACAGGATGGTAGTGGACACACGCCCAGATATGTTTTCAAAGCTTAATTACAAAAAGACTGGACACACGTACACAAGACAACTAAACAACAATCTTCTGGTGCTAATTTTTTAAAGCACACTGCCTTTAAAAAAAAAAAGAGAAAGAGCCATGTTTTAGTGTTTAACAGGAAAGCAACCAAATGATTCAGCTCCCCTCAGCCATAATTCCTAATCATTTCGGTAATCAGTAGTTCATTTGCCTTGCTGTAGTCCCCCCCCCCCCTCCTGCAAAAGCTCCAAGCCCGCTTTAGGAGGTGTCCCCCACTTTCGGAAATAACTGGACTAAGCTATAGTAAACCCTTTGCCAAGCTAACGCATACAAATGGCTAAGCTAATAACATGGGACAAAAAGAATACTAAACAAAATCAAATCTAAACCAGAACTCAGACATACAGGAACAGAACTAAACCAAGCTAAACCGTTTAACAAAGCTAACAGACAGACAAAAAATCCACTCTTAAATGCCCACAGATGAGGGGCAACTGGGGCTAATTAGCGGAGGGGACCAATCAAGGTGTCAGCTTCACACTCCATGCTCAATAGGAAATGGAGTGGCAGGGTCACACAGACTGCTTTCTTTTTATTTAACCAAAATATTATCGTGCATACAGTACTGTAAGGTTTTTCAAGTTGCCATGCTTTCTTTTTTCTTTTTGATCTGTTTATTATGATTGATTTGTTATTCAAAATGCTTCATAAATCAGCAAGGAAAATAGTGTAGCTAAAAGCATGGCTATCGGTTAAAAATAAAAAAAATGCTTGAGCTTTTCATCTAAATGAAGATGAAACTCTTGTTGGATCGTTTTTTAATGAGTCCATTTTACATGCATCTTGTTTTATGAGGAGTTGACACTTGAGGCATTGTAGCAATCTGCGCCCATTTGCGAAGTTCAATAACCAACGGCTTATCCTACCGGCATGACCTCACTCGATATGTTAGGTAATAGCAGAATGTATAGCATTTCTCATAGAAAAAGGCAGTCATGAGAAAGGCAGAGCAGGGGAGAGGGGTGCAGAAAAGGCCATACAACCACTTTAAATGGTAATTGTCCCACCAATGTGCCTTGTATGAAAAGTCCAGTTTATAAACCTTTGAGATTTTGGTCTCCCCACACACCTCTGCCAGGCAGATGGGTATAAAATAATGCAGCCTCTGCTTTTAACTTGAGAGCCATGGCTCAGCACCACACTCACTAAGGTCCTAGGTTCTGGCTTTCAGCCATGGTCTCTGAGGAGTTCTGTCCATTCTGTCCACAAGAGTACTTGATATTTCATTTCACTATTGGAATAAGAATATCTCAATTGCTTCTAGTTATCAGTAAGTGACAGACTTTTTTATTAGGATTTTGTAATAATCATGTGTTAGAACGTTTCTTTATGGACACACCAACAAAAATAAACAATGGAAGAATATTTTTTTGAGTACATAAATCTTAATCCTTCTTCATCACAGGGGCTTGATGTCAGAATATATTACTAATGGATCATAAATAATAATGACCCAGGTCACTCAAGCAAATTAGTAAATTACATTTTAGGTTGCCAGATAGACAGATAGGACCTCTTCAACCTTTTCAAGTGTTAAACTGAACTAACATTTTCAGCATTTAGCAGATGCCTTTATCCAAAGCGACTTACAGTACATTTTACAGTATTTAATCTGAGCAATGAAGGCTAAGGGCCTTGCTCAAGGGCCCAACAGCAGCAACCTGGCAGTGGTGAGGTTTGAACCGGCGACCTAAAAGCCCTAATTTTGTTTTTCTACTCTCTGAAGGAATATATTTTTAATAAATTTACTAAATTAATCGATTATCTCCATCATGCCACCTGTTAGTGGTGATATTTTATTCTCAGAGGTGATGTGTTTGAAGCAAGGCAAATAGCTTAGTGTAAGGATTTGAATGAGTTTGACAAGGGCCAATTTGTCATGGCTAGACGACTAGATCAGAGCATCTCCATCTCCTGCAGCTCTTGTGGTAGAGTGGTAAATCGGTGACAGGGTCTCAGTCTCGCTCTCACCCCTTTTCCACTGATGTGGTTCAGAGCCCATTCCGATTCGCGGATGTCATTTTTTAACCGGTTCTGCATGTAACCCCCCCCCCCCCCCCCTCAAAAAAAAAAAAGTGGTTCAAGGCAGTTAACTGCCATTGTGCTCTGGCTCTGCAGAATACTTGGTTTTTCAGTGTGAACCGTGACGTCCCCTGGGGGCGTGTAGAGGTTTTACTTTATGAGAGAAGCTATATGTTTGTGTTATAAAGACTGAACGATCCTGCCATGAATGTAACCAATGTGTTTATATGGCGGCAAACAAATACTAATAAAAAAATAATAAGGGAAGCAGTGAGATCGTAGTTACGCTGTTTTCTTTGGAGTTTGCGCTTCTCTTTTATTTTTTAAAGTTCATATTATTAAGTCTTGATAGTGATGAAGTGTGTGATATGAGGAGGTAAAAGGGACCCGGCACGAACGAACAACAGTTAACGTGAAATAAACGCAACGTGACGATTGTACTAAAACCCTGATGAATTATAAGCAGTAATAACAGACATCAATGTCATGATTCTGTTTCCTTTTACTACAATAATCCATGTTGCATTTTTATTTCACGTTAAGCTTTTTTGAATCTCCCGAGAGCCGGATTTAGAACCGCGAGCTGCTTTAACACACATGAAGTAAATCCAGACAAACATACGTGTGTTTTCTTGTTATTTCACATATATGGTTGTTCATTTTCTGTGTGAGTGCTGAGTAAAGTGTTCATTTGAGCCGTGCAAGAGAGTGAAGCGCAGAATGCTTCTCATGTGAAGGATCTAAAGAAAACTACCATAGGGATAAACTTAAGTCACATCACTAATAGTTGTGCAGTACTTTTTGCATAACACAGCACAAATGCTCGCACATAATGTCCATGCTCCACCATCACATCACATCACTATTGTTGACTGTCGTAGTGAAACGCCACCAATCTTAAAAAACAGTGAAAACATGCATCGGTTCTCTAAAGAACATGACAAAGGTTGACTCAAACCTCATCATGGGCCTTTGTGCAAGGGCCTGAACCTTGCAATTGCTTTTAGTGGATACTGAATAAAAACTGCTACTTTTGCAAAATTCTGGAAATGTAAATATAATATTGTATATATTTTTATTTTAGTTGTTTATTTGCACTGAAGTAAACCCTTACAAACTGTGCACAAACATTCAAGCCAGGTCATCTGGACCCATACTGCTGTGTTACCGACGTACAGTAAAAGAAACACTACTATTCTGCTGAGGACACTAGAAAATGCAATTCACATTTGGACACATGCAGTGACCACAAAGAAAAGCCTGGAGAACGTAATGTCACAATCAGTTTGCAAGAGCATCATTTCATATTATTGCTGGACTGGGGAATTGAAAATAAAGACTCCTATCTGGGCGAGCTGTATCGATTGGAGCTGGTAAAGTCAGGATTTTCAGATAGTCAATTACTGCATTTAGATAATCTTCCCCTTGCTGTTTGTTCTATCTGCGCACTCCAATCACCTTGAAATAACAAGTGCTATGATGTCATCCCAGAGTTCATAAAACTATTTTCATTACTTTTTGGTGTGGCTAAACTGTTCACATACTTACATTTTGAACATGATGTGTAAAACTATAGACTTTCTTTTTAACCATATAATTTGACTATTATATTGTTCTCGTCACATCACTTATAGACGTAGGGCTTATAGATGTAGCATTCTGGCACACAATGGAGATTCCAATCAACCACATGTAGATTTAATGCAACAGTGCTGTGAGAAAGTATTTTCCCTCTTAAAGATTTCAAATGTTTTTGCACATTTGTCAAACTTTGTCAGATGTTTTAGGTTATCAAATTAATTTTAATCAAAGTAAATACAAAAAGCAGTTTTTAAATGATCATTTTATTCGTTTAGGGGAAAAAAGCTATCCCAAACAACCTAAAATAAAATAAAATAACAGCAATTTGTATTCACTCAGGATTTTTTGTCTGATATTCAAATTAGTTTGATAATCTGAAACTTCAGTGTGAGAAATATAAGAAATCTGTACTGGGACAGATGCTATTTCACAGCAAAAGCATTTAATCTACAGGCTGCATGACACTAATATCAAAACAGTAATCGGTCATTCACTTCACCTGCCAGTGGTCAGAATGTTATGCCTGGTCAGTGTATACTACTGAGACACTTGCTATTGCCAGACAGTACTTTACCAAGGTTTTTTTGTGTTCTGTTCATCCTGGCTTCTGATGAAGTTGCTTACAATATCCATTGTAATAAGCACTATAGAAACAATTAGACTTGACAACACACAATTAAATGTACACGAAAGTACTAGATGTTCTTCCTAGGTCCAAAAAACTGTCAGCAAACCTAAATAACTTTTAAAAAAACAACCTTAGGTTGGAACGTGTGAAACTGTTGTCTGTCATCCAAGAAAGAAGCCAGACTCTGTGCTATATAGCCATAACCAGCAAGAAGTACTTAGTAAAGATATATTTATAAATAAGTAAATAAAATAAATTGTTCATGTGGGCTAACAATTGAATATGAATATATTTGCAACCTGCACTAGTCCTGGCACACACCACACCAGTGAAAAGAATCTTCACAAATCAACTTTTTCTTTCCCCAAAGCTATTGACTGATGATTCACTGCATCATCTCAGCTGATTTCCAAAATGAAAAGCAGCAGCAGGGCTGAATAAACATTCATCTGATTGGCACCACCGTTGGAGGCCGCTTTGATTGCACAGCATTTTTATATTAGCAATTTGCAGCATAACCACAACGTTATTTATATTTGAAAGAATATTAGAGCTGCGCCACTGGTACGTTTAGCGCAGATATAAAATAAGGCACTGCTCGCTGTATCTCCAAGCACTTCATATTATGCAAAGTAAAATTTGGAAATACATTTTTGGAGCATATTTCCCTCAGAACAGAAGCCGTTTGAGATTTAGAGACATTAGCCGTGATGTGGACATGTTGCTTTTGGCTCGGTGTTTTTTTTTTTTTATTATTCGTTGATCTGCTTATCTTAAAGACTTGTCAGATTTAATGTTCCACCAGCTGCTTTGCTATAAAATACAAATTTTAATTTTTTAAATAAAACAAAACATGTGGTGTTTTGGTTAAGAGTTTTTCTTTTTTTTCATCTTGACTAGGAGGCAGATGCCTTGTGCCACCACACCTTTCCAAACCAGCACCCATACATCTCTATCAGCCTGCTTAGTCTGCTCGGGGAATGCAAATCAACGCTCTGTTACACGACCAAGTGGCCACCTGATTGGTGGGTTTGGTACGTTAATATTGGCACAGGCTCTGCTGTTCTTCCCTCCTAATGAGAACACAGCCAATTGAGCACCCGTGACTACAGATGGTACAGCTGCAAAAGAACTCTGGTCCCAATGGTGGGGTGCCTCTGTGCAATGGAGGCAATAGAAAAGCAAATCCCAGTGGATGGATGCTTCTGTGCACGGCGATAGAAGCCCTTGGCTCAGTAATAGGACATTCATTGGCAACACAGCGTGGTTCCATGATTGCAATTTTGTCAGAAGTCATACAAGCGAACTCGTAAAAAGTTTTTTTTAGGTTAGCTCAAGGACAGCGTTGCTAGTTCTGAATGACTTTATTTGACTCTCTTTCTGAGATCTAACAGAATTGTTCTTTTTTTATTATTATTTATTTTATAGGGCATCTAGTATCGTATCAACGTGTGTTTTTTAAGAATTAATCATTATTTTATTAGACATTTTAACTTAACTGTATTTTTATATACTTGTATATATTTTTTTTATCATTTATCATCAGACAGGTCGATGATCTCTACTCACTCTCAGGATTTTATTTAGTGTAGCTAACCCAGCTTACTGGAAACGCATACACACACTTGAATAACGAGTCAACCCAAAATAAAATAAAGGTGAATCGTTTGGGCTGCTCCCATTATGTGTCGTCACAATTCATAGTATTTATGTTGCTATGTAGGGTGGCTCCCAGCCGACTGGTGGCAACGCCGGGTCTCTGCAATAGTAGAAAATAAAATAACTAAAAAAGTAAAATGTACATTTGGTGCCACTTTTTAATATCTGACATTATACACTCATCTATTTATTTATTTCCTCACATGCACCAATCAGGCATAACATTATGACCATCTTCCTAATATTGTGTTTCCCTCTTTTGCTGCCTAAACAGTTCAGTAACTGTTATACACTGTGTATTCTGACACCTTTCTATCAGAACCAGCATTTTCTTCAGCAATTTGAGCTTCAGTAGCTCATCTGCTGAGGCATCACCCTGTCGCCCGATATTGCATGTTGCCCCCAGTATCATATTGTATTTTAACACCTTTTATTGCAATATAAGATTTTAACTGATTACATTTTTTGCACATTTAATCATCTATAGTTGAAAGTAATCAATTTAATTTGATGAATTAAAATATCAAATGATAAATTTGTAATTGCAGGTACAGTTGGAAGTCTTCTTAAATACATCTCTAGGCAAAGCAAGGCAGGTTTATTTATATAGCACTTTTCATACACTGTGGTTATTCAAAGTGATTTACAAATTATAAAATACAAAGGTAACGAAGTTCAAAAGCATTAAAATGATATAAAATAAAAACATAATTGAAACAGATGAAAAGATCAAAACCTAATTAAATCAATAGACGTGTAACAACAACGAATCAAACAAATTAAGTCAAATAAGAAAAAAGAAATAAGGCAGGATAGATTTTTACATACCTGATTGGCTCACATTTCTGATACAAGTTCTGCAAACTAAGATTTGAGCAGTTTATCCCATTTTTTCGTGGCGGATCCTCTTAAGCTCTGTCAGATTGGTGAGCATATGTTAATCCTCCATAGAGACCAAAAGCCAGAGGAAAGTTCATTTGTTTAGAATGTCTCTGTATTGTCCCTCATTTCAGACCCAACTCTCTGTCCTTTGACCTGAGAAATACCCTTTTGCAGGATTGTTTCCTTGACCAAAGCTCTTCTTGCCAGCATGGGACAACTTGCCATTCTGATGAAATGTTAAGTAGCTACATTTATTAAAATAAGATATACAATATTTGACCATAAGTACATGATTTGGCCAACTGGCATCCTGATTTCAAATATAAAGGGAATTATAAAGTCATCTATGTAATCTGAAAATGTCTGTGGAAATGTGTGCCCAGTTTCTTAAACGATTTGTATCTGGGTAATTGAAGTTGTATTATTTTATTGTATTGTATTCACTGAGGCTGATATTCAGGTCACTTAAGTTTCTTTTAAATGAATAGCAACCGTTTTGGCTGAAAAACATAAATTAGAAATGGTACCCCAAGTATATTTTTCATATAGTGAAGGTGCACACCCATTCTAATTACTTTAATGACATGTTCGACAGTATAATTATGCAGTGTTTGATTAGAAGTGTATGAAATCATGGTGTGGTGGCTAAAATCATGGTGTGGGTCGCACTGGTAGCGTGAGGGTCCTGGGTTCATTCTTTAGATAGGGTGTTCCTGTTCCTTTCTGAATGGAGTTGGCATGTAGTCGCAGTCCAAAATCATGCAGGCAGGTAAATTGGAGACACTAAATAACCCTATAGATGATGTTTGTCTGCCCTGTGATGGACTTGCACCTATCCAGTGGGTTTCTGTGTGCATTGCGCCCACTGAAAAGCTGGCGTACACCCCATGTGCATGTGCACACACACACATTTGGCAAGATATCTGGTGGTAAATACATGATTCGTTCAGTCGTATCCTACAGGTTAAATGGGTCAGTTTTAGTAATTACATTAACATTTATCCCAGGCTGCCTCACCAAACCCTTTCATCGTGCATGACGGTGAACGGGCATTAGGTTCAGATGCTGAAAGGGCTTCGGCTTTAAATTAAAATTTATTTTTAAATAGCACCTAAAATGTCTGTCTATATAGAGCGTTCCCTTGTTATTTTCAAGGTCACGAGGAGAGATGGCTTTTAATTGAAAATGAAATGGCGTACCTGATGGCTTCACCTAATTATCAAATATTATAGTGGAAAGTGTGGCTGTAGAAAGTGAGAAATTATGAGATCACCTTGAATATCGTGGGCTTTGGCGTGCTCCCAGCCGTCACACTGACCAATACAATCTAATCAGAGCCCCAAATTAAAGCTCAGGTCTTTCATTCTTTGATCAGAATGTCAAAGTCGATGGAATAATGGAGCAGCTGTATTGTAGGAGCAGCTTACTTTTCGGAATTGTCATGCTTGAGGGAATAGTGTATGTGTAAATATGTGTATAAATACATGTATTGTATATCACTGATGTAATAATATAACTTCAGTGTGCATTTGCTGTGTTTACCATCCCTTAATTCTTACCCTAGGTTTTCCCCTCAAACAAGAAATGAAACATATAATAAAATTTAATTATATGCTTTGCAATGTATTATATTAACCTTGGATGGATGGATGGATGGATGGATGGATAGATGAACGAAAGATATCATGAAATCTAAATAAAGGGATGCTCATGTCACTGTTGGATCATGGGTTCGATCCCCAGCTAGAGCAGTCTACCACAAATATGTTTACGACCACACCAGAGCTAAACTAGCAGAACTAGAGCTTTTGGTATTAAGTGGTAGCTCATGGTTGAGATACTAAGATCGAGAAGGTTGTTTGTTTTAGCCCACAGGTTGAATACACACATACATAAATGTGTATATATATAAATGTGTGTAATTACACTTTCGTTTACCACATTTAGCACAGGCTTTTGTCCAGTGGTCACCTGGTCATGATTGGGTTTGGACAAGCAACCTTCTGCTGACGAGTCCAGTACCTTAACCACTAGGCTACAACTGTCCACAACACAAGGTTTCATTAAATGTTATACAAATCCAAAGCTGTGACACTATCTGTTCTTCATAAAGAGCCAGAGCGACAGGATGAACGCTTTTTCAAGACACTTTATCAGAATGAGAGTGGATATTTTGAGCAGACCTGTTACAGAGATGGCAAAATGGGCTCTGACAACAAACAGTGCTCCTGAGCATGAAGTACGATGACAAAAGTCCCTGACATTTTGTCTGCCAAGCTTCTATCTGTCTGTGCCATCAGCACGCCCCGCTAATGGGTCCTGACATTACAGCTGTAAGGGATGCCAGCTATGAAATGTGACTGACACAGGTTTATGAGAGAAGGGGAAAAAAGCTCAAATAAGCTGAAACTGGAGGACATCTCCACTGCAGGATCCTTTTTTATTGTGTTTTGGTGAGGTGGGGTATAGACCTGCACACACATTTTAAATCCGCTGCACTTCTGGTTAATGTTTGATTGTGGTTGCCTCTGGCAAGACACAAACAAATTCAAGGCAATAGGGTCACTACGTTTCAGGCAGTTTATTGGGCAAAGGCCCATAGGCTATTTCTAGTCCCTATCACTCCCTGCATGTCCTGCCCTTTAACGCTCTCCGGTTGTTTTTCCTTTTTTATTCTTTTGAGGTTGGTGTGCCTTCACCTTAGGAGAGCACCCGTTTATGGATTTTATGCCATGTTTTCGCTCACTAGGTATACTATGCATATTGCTTTATATAAGCACTATTTCATATGATTTATTTTGAATATATGTGTTTTCAATACTGTAGCTTTGACTTATTTCATCACTTATTGATGGGCAAGGGTTAACTACTTCAGTATAATGTTATACCCATTAGCATTTTCTATCATATAATTTTTGATGCATTTAATTTGAAAGGAAGAGTAAAACTGGAAGGAAAGAAATGAGGAAGCCTGGGTGGGCGGAAGGGATGGGGAAGCCGTGTTTAGAGAACTGGGCTTGTGATTGGATGGTTGCGGTTTTGATTCCTAGAGCTGACAGGTCACGACTGAAGTGCTACTAGGAGGCTGTAACTAGGGCTTCCCACCACTCCGGGCACGATTGCTCACTGCTCCATAGTGTGTGTTCACTGTATGGATTGGGTTAAACTGTGGAGGACAACATCCACTGTGTGTAAAGCACAGTGGTGAAAACGTGGATTCTAAAAAAAAAAAAAAGGAAAGGAAGGAAGGGAAAAAAGAAAGAGACTAACCAGACAAGATAGGAAAATAAAAGCAAGGGAGTAGAAGAGGAAGGGAAACAAGGAGATGAATGGGACTGGAGGACAGAAGTGAGGAAAGGAAGTGGAAGAAAGGAATGAGAGGGAGGGAGGAAAAAAGAGAAAAAGGAAGAAAAGAACAAGTCTTGTGGATGGAAGGATGGGTAGACAGGTGGATATATGGAAACAAGGAAGGGATGAAAGAAATAAAGAGGGAGTGAAGAAAGAAGATATGGAAGAAGAA
>JAYDZG010000004.1:14513465-14534243 GCA_034509265.1 Microcambeva bendego | reverse complement strand
CCAATTGGAAATTGTCATTGATATCTCAAAATGAAAAAACACGTGGTAATTGTGTGTCTCAGATAATTGTATATAGGTTGTAGTGCCGTTGACGGCCCTGAAGATGCAGACAAAGAAAGTCGAAGAATAAATGTGTCGAATGATATGAAAAAATAAGAAGAAGACTAACGGATAACAATACAATCCTAGTAATAATAATATTTATAATCACCATACATTCCAACACCATACAATCCAAGACAATACAAACACAGAACTGCAAGTATCTCAAGCCTTAACTAAGCACAAGTTTAATTACCTTATAATTGATTAGAAAAAGACATCTGAAATTCCCTTACCCTTGATATTATTTATATACTCACTGTCCATAAAGTACAAAGTTATATATATATATATATATATAATATAATATAATGTGTTCATTATTTTTCTGTTATTCATTGTAACATTTCATACTTAGCGGTGTTCTATGATTAAGATGAAACTTTGTTCATTATGGGGACCAGGTGATTTTTTTTTTACCTGCATAGAAAACACTAAACTATTAATTACAAGTACTAACCTGCTTATTACAATCGCACTGTGGATAATTAGGGTCTTTGACTGGTTATTTTTCCTATATTGAAAACCAATCCCCTGAAAACATTACCATTTTTCATCCCTTTTCATCAAGCCTTCTATGTCCCTTTTTAATTCGGCAATCCTGTTTAATACTTACTGATGAAACCCAAGCACTTGAGTTAGTGATCCAAAAAATTACTTTGTTACAAATGAGGTGGAATAGCAATGGAAGGGTGTTTGCCAGGAGAGTGTTATGATGAGGCCAGTTCTGAGGTATTGCTCATTGATCTGAGAGAATCCACTGTTTCACTGGCAGCGAGTTTTTAGACTACAGCAGAAAAAAAATCCTTTAATGCTGTTAATCAAGCAGGGTGCTACCGCATTAGGACACGCTGCCATGGACAGGGAGTAACAAATGTTGTTTTCTACTTACTGAGATCATTATTTAAACACAAATGTTGAAGTCTGGCACGAGTCCTGAACAAACACTAGCTTATCAAGTATCAGAAAATCTGGAGAGCTCAGGTCTGAAATGCTAAAAGCTGTCTAATTTATTAATGCTTTCACTGCATTGTATATTTTATAGCTAAATGTTTGGGCACACTCTCATCACATACATTTTTTTCTTATATTACATTTAACATCAGCTTATTTAAGTAAAGGCAACACACAGAGAGAAATGTAATTTTTGACATATATGCCCCTATTTTTCCACACATGTTACCTGTAAGGTGGATATATGTAGATTTGTAACCTATATTTATTATAATTTGTTTTGACCAAAAATACATATTTCTATAGGTCACTCACTTATTCACTTTCGCAGCTTTTCGATTGGCAAGGCACACAGAAATACCTTCACTTTTTCCACATTTTGTTATGTAACAGCCAGTGTATGATCCAGATTGCTCTGGAGCAGGTTTTCTTCAAGGATGTCTCTACATTGCTGCATTCATCTATCCTTTGATTTTGAATCTCCCAGTTCCTGCTGCCGGAAAAGAACCCCATAGCATGATGCTACCACCACCATACTTTACTGGGATGGTACTGGGGCCTGGTTTCCTCACACATGATGCTTGGCATTCAGGAATTATGTTTCACATGGTCTGAGAGTTTTTTAAGTTGCATTTGGGCAAACTTGGAGCAGGCTGTCTTTAGCCTCTTACTGAGAAGTGGCTTCCTTCTGGCCACTCTACCATCCAGGCCTGATTGGTGGAGTGTGGCAGAAATGGTTGTCGTACTGGAAGGCTCTCCTCTCTCCACAGAGCAATGCTGAAGCTCTGTCAGAGGGACCTTTGGGTTCTTGGTCACCTTCTACCCTTGTCACTCTCATTGGCCGGGTGGCCAGCTCTAAGCAGTCCTGGTGTTTCCAATCTTCTTCCATTTATGGATGATGGAGGCCACAGGGCTTATTGGGACATTTAATGGAGCAGAAATAACTCAGATCTGTATCTCAATGCAATCCTGTCTCGAAGGTCTACAGAAACCTCTTGGACGTAATGGCTTGGTTTGTGCTCTGACATGCACTGTCAACTATGGGACCTTATCTAGACAGGTGTGGCCTTTCCAAATCATGTCCAATCAACTGCATTTACCACAGGTGGACTTCAATCAAATTGTCAAAAAGACTGAAGGATGATCAGTGGAAACAGATGCACCTGAGCTCAACATCTGTCTATGTAATATTTTTTAATCATTTCACCTAAATTCCAAACAAACTTTGTTTTGAGGGAATATATATTTTGGGAAAAGGCTGTAACATAAAAATGTTGAGAAAGTGAAGCGCTGGATGTTCATGCATTACATTTGTTTATAGGGAATGTTTTTCTCTTTTAAACCCATGCTTTGTTTACAACAGTGAAGTTCTGTAACAATATAACAGTCATGTAGTAATAATTCTTCTCCACCAAACCTAGCATTTCTGCTAACTGCATTTTGATAAACATAGTTCTCCTGGCATTTACCAGACTAAAACATCAAATTTGTCTTGCTTTAAAGTCAAGACAATGTTTTACACCATTCACACCATTATACTTTGTATTACAGTGGAAAGCAGATGATTTTGCAAGTGCTGCTATGTGAAATGGCTCGTAGGCGTTTCTGTTAAACAATGGGTTTGTCCAGAAATCAAGCAAGGTACCTTATTGCCTACTGTTTTTGGCTGCTATCCTAAATAGAGAGGATTCTAAAAAGTCAACAAACGGATAAAGCCGGTTTTAGTCATCATGCTGATTTCACCACCATAGTGTTTGCTGCCCAAGTTAACACATTTAGCTTGCAGACACAACCTGCTTGCATGCGAACATCTCCCTCATGTACTTAAAACAGTTATCATGGACAACTGTCAAAATGTCACGGCAAGATTTGTAAATAAATAAATTTGTCAATCTGTATACAAATACCTAATCAAAGAGAGATTATTTATGCTAGAAGTGAATTAATTTCAAGACATTTGTCCAACTAATTTGAAATTTTTGCTCTGCAGAATGCTAGGATTGCCTTCTCCACTTAGAAAGCATGGGATGTGCCTTCATTTAGTCCGTTTATACTTTTTAACCACAACACCTCAGTAGGGAGCATTTTAAGGTGTTTAAGAACTTAGATTTTACCTTAACCATGAGCATGTTGGACATCATATTTCAAATCAAATGCTGTTTAGAAGAGTGACCTCAATGTGATCCGGTTTAGAAGAGTGACCTCAATGTGATCAGCCACTATTTTTTGAGAATGCTTTTCACAACACTGAGAAATGTCTGGGGGGGAAAAGTGTGACTTTTCAATCAAGCGAACATTTAAATGATTTGGCACTGATGTGGGTCAAGAAAATATTAAATGATGTTCATTGTGGAGATTCTTTAAACCAAGCTTTTCTTGAAAAACAGATTTCAAAATTAAAACCGGTGTCCCAATAATTTTGTCCATGCAATGCCATGTCCAGAATTTTTTTTATTATTATTTATTAAATTACTCTAAACACAAATTTTCTTTAATTTTTAAATTACTGAAGCTGCACTTGGTGCCAAAGCTCTCTCGGGGTAAATGCAACAAAATGATGTGGTAAATATTCTTCTCTGGGAGGGAAACTGTATATAACGTGCATGTCCATCCTCAATGAAAGCAATTTTTATACTTTTATATTCTGCTGCCCGTTGCATTGTGCAAACATCATGCAAATGAAGCTTTTAATTGTTACATTTTTAAACGTCATTTTAAATACTTTATGGTTTTACATGGGGACATACATCGACCAAGCATAACATTATGACCACTAACAGGTGAAGTGAAAACCACTGATTATCTCTTCATAGTTAGTAGTTAGTTGGTAGGATATATTAGGCAGCAAGTGAGCATTTTATCAAAATTAATGTTAGAAGCAGAAGAAAGGGGCTGGACAAGGACTGAACTGTGACTAGATTTAACTGCAGCTCGTGTGGGGTTTCCCGGTCTGCAGTGGTCAGTATCTATCGTAGGTGGTCCAAAGAAGGAAGAGTGGTAAACCAGCGACAGGGTCATGGGTGACCGAGTCATTGATTTGGGTGGGAAGTGAACAAAGTGAAGTCTGGTTCTGATAGCTTCTGAAGGTGTCAAAATACTCGGTGCATCGTGGTGCTAACACAATATTAAATAAGTGGTCATAATGTTATGCCTGGTCTTTATTTGTGCATGTACAGTACAGACACCAGTTAGCAGGTAATGCCTCTCGGCTCATGTCTAATGGTGTTTAGATGCTTTTTGCAGTCGTGTCTATCACCATTGTGCATATTGCAAACATTTATCAGCACATTGTATCAGCATCACAGTTTTTATAAAGCGGAAAAACAAGAAAAATGGTAAAACAACAAAAACCAGAAACAAAACATGTACATATATAACTATAGCAGTAACCCCCTGTGGCACTGTGTTAAAAGTTGGCAAACGAAAATGTGGTTGATGTATAATGAAAAAAAAATATTTATATGGAAACATACTGGATGAATTTTAGAAAGGACAATCTGACGTGTAAAGAATTCATAATGCATAACAGCGTGTGTAATTGTGTGTGTGCATGTATGTAGACTGGCACAGATGGTCAGAATAATGTACACACCTTGCATCTTGTAAATAATCTGAAGAAAAAAACACCTACAGTATGAACTTGTTGGTATACTATACCTGCTTGTAATTTAATCATTTGTTGTATTTTACAGTTGCTTTGGAAGACGACAGTTTTGAGCGTATGTGCCAGCAGTACATTACTGAACAATAAAAATAAACTGTGTTGTCATGCCCCTGTAATATAAGCCCTTTGAAATCAGAAAAAAAGACACTCGAATACATTTGGTGTGATATTTTTTTCTTGTCTTGGAATTTTACTTGAATCATTAAATATTGTGAATCTTTAGACTTTCTGTGAGTGGCTCTCATTATTTCTGCTGCATGTGAAACAACTAGAAAACTGCTACCCACCATGATCAAAGATTGGCCTGTTATTCACTTAGTGAAGGATATTAAAGCCCCAGTTGCCCCCACCCCACCCCACCTACAAACACGCACAATGTTCCCTGTAGAAAATATTGGTGGGATCTCATCAGGGTGGCATCAAGACCATCAAGGGTATTTTTTTTCTCGTCAGATAATAAAACTTTCTTCAACATTTCAATGTCCCATGTTGTGATCTCTTGCAAAGTCCAAGGTTGAAGGTTGGTGTTTTTTTTGTTTCTGAAGCCCTTCCCTTGCAGGATCGTCAGCACCAGTAATGTCCTTAATTTGGGTCGAGGATCGTCCCATGTTTTGATGGACAGCTAATCGAATACTGCGACTCAGTGCCAGTGACTTTTTTTTGTTCCTTAATCCTCAGGATCTTTTAATAAATGCAAGCTGACTTACTGCATCCAACCTCAGCAGCAATGGCACGATGTGAGGCCTTCCTTATGCAGCTAAACAATCCTACCACGTTCAGTCAGTAAGCGCTTGTTTTGCTTCTTGACAGTGAATATTTGACAGAAAATGACATGAAATCCACATTTTTGCAACGATCTTGGCTTTTAAAGGCTGTGGTCTTAAACTTTTGATTGTCTCTTGTGCCAATTTCTTCTTTTAGCATTGTGAAGATCCTAAGGTGCAAAATACTGGCACTAGAGGCCCTTTTACATAACTAAAGTAGGACAGCATGGGGGCTTAATGGCGAGCACTGTTGCCTGACTGCAAGAAGGTCCTGAGTTCGATCCTCAGGTGGGACGGTCCTTGTCCTTTCTGTTTGGAGTTTGCATGTTCTCCCCAAGTCTCTGTTGGTTTACTTTGGGTGCTCTGGTTTTTTTCTGGTCCCTTATCCTAATTAGTGTCGTGGAGGGGTGCTGAGCCTATCCCAGATCTACTACGGGCACATGGTAACACCCTGGATGGGGCGCCAGTCCATTGCAGGTGCCTACAGGACAATACAGTGTCTCCAATCAATCTGGTTACATGTCTTTGGACTGTGGGAGAAAACTGGAGTACCCGAAGGAAACCCACACGGACACTGGGAGAACATGCAAACTCCACACAGAAAGGACCTAAATCACACCACCCGGGGATCGAACCCAGGACCTTCTTGCTGTGAGGTGACCGTACTACCCACTAAGCTGGGAAAGCAAATGCATGTTTGGGCTTACTGGAGATAAACTGCTATGTCTTTTACCATATAGATAAATATACATGCAATATACATACACAATGTCCATTTGGCATTTTGACACCAAACATTGGGCTAAGTATGCCTCCTAGAACAACACATTGTTGAAGAACTAAAAGGCAGTCTGTAATCACAGCAGGATCCGTTACAAATGTGCATAACGCTGATGTGGCCCTTGGTGAAAATGAGTTTGACATCCCTGTCTTTGACCATTTAGCGTAAAATAGTAATTCTTTTATTCATTTGTTGTCTGTTTTACCTCAGAACACTCACACACACATACACATTCACTCTCATCATAAACACTTAAGGGTATTTTTGTATCTCCAGTAAACAAGAACACCTGAAGGGAACAAACATGGATACAAGCAGGACACAAACTTCACACAGAAAGTAACCTGGCCACCAGTCAGGGGAATCGATCACAGGCCCTTCTTGCTGTGACGCAACAGTGCTACCCGCTGCTCCACAGTGCCGACCTACATGACTTTAGCATTTGAAAAGCAAATATGTGCAGCTGACAAGTCTATGGCAGTTATCCATGTCAACATGGATCAGAATTACAAGGGAAAGTTTTCAAAATGGCAAGAAATCTTTGGCTGACCTGGTTTGTTTTCTGTGTGGAGTTTGCATGTTCTCCCCAAGTATGCATGGGTATCAGACTTGAACTGATGAGCCTGTCATGTATGTAACCAAAGCTTAAAACATTAAAATCCTATTAACATAAAAATCTATAATTGCGTGCATCCATTAATGTACTATCATGCAATCATAGCCTAAAATTTGAGCCTGTGCAATTCAAGTAATAAAAAATAAGTGTGGATAGCTTTATTATTATTATTATTATTATTATTATTATTATTATTATTATTATCATCATCATTATTAGTGGTGGTGGTGGTGGTGGTGGTGGTAGAAGTAAAACAATTTTAGACCACTATTATTATTATTTTATTACTAGTAAAAATCCTAAAAATATAGTAGTAAATAGTAGTAGTAGTTGTTGTTGTAGTAGTATTTTTAACATTATTATTAAATTTTTTATTGAAACAATCCCACATTAAATCAATACATGAATAATAAAATAAACAAGTAATAAAAAATTGCACTGATTATGGTGCATCATTACATCCCTAATCATTTATTACATTTGTGTTCATTCGTTTTCTGATTTTCTTATTTTTGTGGGCCTACAATTATAGACAATAACATCTATTTTCTCTGTACAATTTATCACCCCTCTGTACCCAATTTAGAAATCAAAAAAGGTTACAAAAACAAATGACGGCCCAGTTTCAACATTTTTTATTTTTCCAATTATGCTTTTTGAATAAAATGAAAAACAAATGAAGAAAAGTACACAGACTTCAGTGGTTCTCTGCATTCATGCGCCCATCAGGGTCGTATAAACTAAGCCATAGAGGCATTGATTTGAGAAGAGGCCATAACTTACCTGGGGGATCTTAACAAACGGAGCAGAGGTCACCCGGGTACGCTCCACAATGATTTGTCAGTCTGTTTATATCAACATCCTGATGTCTTTTTTTTTTTTTTGCAACCAGCATTGCCATGGGCATAAGCTGGGATTCGAAGGCGCCTTGAAAAAGCCAATGAATAAACAACCCAAACAAACACTTCTGTATAATGCATGTAAGTGCCTGACCTAATTATATTTGCTCTGGTTGTTATAAACCCCTTGTTTATAAAGGTTTAAATTCTGTAAATCTGCAGGTTTACACTGTATGGCCTGAAGTATACAGACAGAAGGCTTTATTTGCCATGTACCAGATATACACGGAATTATTTTAAGTGTGATAACACATACAATGCAGGGCAGCACAATAACACAACATTAGCACTGCTAACAGAATGCAATGTTATCAACCAATCAACAAAAAAAATAGAAATAGTGTGCATGAAATATTTTATTGTACAATGAATAAAGGGATGAGTGCCATTATATGCAGGTGTAATACACCTTCGAGTCATTATTATTACCCAGAGTGTGTAGCACAGAAAGCAGTTGATTTGCTGAGAATGACTCAAAAAAATCCTGGTAGTTTGTCACAACTATTTGGAGCCATGCTGACTGCAGTGCATCACACAGCTGATGAATGGTAAATGGCGGAGGATCCAGAGAACAAACACAACATTTAAGGGGAGCCCACAGATCCTTAATTGGGCTTAATTCTGGGGAATCAGGCAGCCAGGGTAATTTAAGTCATGCTCTTCCAACCATTGTCGGACATTTCTAGCCCTGTCACATTTCACATTGTTTACTGGGAAGCCAATCAGCCTTTATGGATGTACCTGATCTGCAAGGATAGATTGATTCTCAAATTTGTTGCGAGTGCCTTCGATGGATGCATGGGCCTAGAGAATGCCAGGAAAACATTCCCCAGATCATGATGCTGCAAACAGCTCAAATCATAAGAAAGTTACTAGACAGTGTAATTCCAGACTAGATAGGGAATAAACAAGCACTTGTCTCTCTTGGCACTTTTTATTTGTACTTTAATTACATTCGTTTATAAAGTCTCTTCAAGAATACATGTTTTGTGGAAGTTAGAGTAGTCAAAAACTGTGGCTGCCTTTTGACGCGCTGTCTTGAAAATACTGGGGCTGTATTTATCAAGTCAACTTATGAGTAAAAACATTATTTGCTGAAAGCTGCACTGAAAAGTTCTTCTCGTCTTCTTATGACACAACTCTGCAGGGTTGCCAGATTGCAACCATGGTTCCACACCAAAAATCTTTATAAAATCTGCCAAAAAACATGAAAACCTGCACAAAACAATGCAGAACAAGCAGATGATGTTTACCATTTCACTCACCAAAGCGACCACTGATGTCAAACAAATGGCGGAATTTTAGGTGACGTCACTTGCAAGTCCATAGAAATAACCAATCACTGAAGATAATTCCTTATCTAAGAAAATAGAAATATCTTAGAAACATCTCAGTGAATAGTTAAATGGACAATAGGAGTGTAGATTTTGACAATAATCTACAAAATCATACAAACAAATACATTGGCACTGAATCAAAAATAAATGTTTCCTTATCTATCCGATTCATTAATTAAGCAAATAACTTGAAACTGGTGTGCAGTTAATTTAAAATGAAAACCAAACTGGAGCGACGAACCGATGCTATTATTAGTGGAGTTAATCGAGGAAAGGAAGCTCATCATTAAACAATGCCAGGACATCCTTACACTTTCAGAACGTTCTCTTTCGCCTCAGTGCCATCATCTACTGGCGACTCCTAACCACTTAGGACACCTCTGGAGGTCTCTTAAATATCTAGGGGAGTAGGAGTGATTCTTACACTTGACAAGGTTGATAAATAGTTTTTATTCTTAAGTTTGAGAGTAGGATTAAATTTCACAAATTCTCTGCACTTGAATGAAAATGGAACTCTAAGAAGCTTGATAAATACGGCCCCTGGTATGCTATTTATGCTAGGAAAGTCTGGGGGTTAAGAGATTAGAGGACAGGCTGTGTGGGGCAGGCTAGTAGCATTTTGGGAGTAATTGTCTGAAATAAGATTTCCTTTTTAGTGTGCCAGTATTAAAAACAACAACAAGTATTATTATTATTATTATTATTATTATTATTATTATTATTATTATTATTATTATTATTATTATCATAGAAATAGTTACAATACCACTTTCTTGCTCACAACACTTATTTAAAAACTAAAAAGAAGTATTCTGTATTAGTGCACTGGCTGTAGTGCGCCCAGTGAATAGTCCTTTCTTCTGAGTGGAGAAGCCAAACTAAATGTATGAGGTTAGTATACTGTGACACTGTGCCTGCTGAGTGGAGTTTGTGCCGGGAGATCTCATCAAGAACTTCTAGACGGGTTCTTACTTTACCAGTGCTGAGCTACGCCACTGAGCTTTTCATCCACTTCTTAACTGGAGTGTGCTCTTTTTATTCATTGCTTTTTTCCCCAAAATTCTGATCTATCTGTAGACTTTATCAAGTCCATCTTCTAATACAGTATAGGAAAGAGTACATACTCAGTAATGCAGGTTTACAGTCATTATTTCATGATGTTTGAACTATTCTCTTTAAAATTACAATTCTTAGTACAAGAAAAAGAACAGGTTGTAAAGCTACAAGTTAAAAAACTATATAATTATAGTTACACTTTTAATTGTACTTAGTTAATTTTCACTTCTGGTATAATACATGTGTGCAAGTATAAGGTAGTATTTCCAAGTGTTGTGGACTTATTTATTTATGTTTGGATTTCAGGTTAAGTTACAGTTTTCACAGTTTAAACCTATGAAGATGATAAAAATGCTTAACGAATACCAATGATAAACCACAGCTAAGCCCCAATGAACACAGCTACCTTTTTTCTGAATAATCCATTGATTGAGGGCTTAATTTGCCAGTACAGGTCATTCTTTTTCATTTTTCATCCCCAGTGAGTAACAAGCACAGTTGCTAACTCTGCAAATATGTTTCTTGACTGGAGACGTTCTTTTTTAAGTACCCTCATCATGCCCTTAACATATACAGAGCGTCAAACAGCACGCTCATTTTAAATTGTAATTAAAGCAGCCATCAGGTATCATGAGGATGTTTGGTCAATAGCAGGATACTAATTATTATAAGATGACCTTTGAAATAATATCTGGTGAATTATTCATAATTGAGGAAATTGCTTCTGAGACGTTAATTCTATATCCAGGGGAACTTAACATGCTGGAACAATCTGACATTAAATTTGGAAATCTAAAACTATCAAACGGCAGAGTAATGAAATATATAACAAGAGTTTGTGTGTGCCGAACTAAGGGACTATACTGACCAATTGTATGCATTTTTTTTAAATATACTGAGTGGTGCCAAACGTAGACCCCAGACGCTCAGGGGGTGCATCAGGATATTCCACATTATTTCTTTCCTTCATTTTTCATTCGGTTCCTCTGCTGTATCACTCAGCTGTTAAAATCTAACTCTTGCTCAAACACTGGCCGTTCAAGTGTGCCTCTCCTATGTCTGCAGAAGAGGCCCCAGGGCACAGTCCTTTATCAGCACACAAGACCCCAGGAACATTTTGATTCTGCTTCAGGGGCTGGCAAAGAGGAACTGCTGCCTACCCTAAGGTTAGGAGCAGCGATGATGCTGTGATATTGTGGTGGCAATAATTATTACCATTTTATCAGGGTTGTGATGGTTGCCAATCTATCGATGGCCTTTGAGGTGACCATGCTACCCACTTAGCTCTCATGCTGCCTAAACATTTTATATTAAAAGCATTTTAAAGCATTTTAACTTAATATGGTGGTTACTTAAATGACATAAGGAGGATTTACTTTACTCTACTTCCAAACTAACTACAGGTCCAAAAAGTAAAAAAATACATAACCCTATGTCACAGTTGTGAAAATTTTATTTAAGTTTAGCACTGAATTTATTACCACTCAAAAATGATGGCCCAAACACTCAATATTTCTTTTTGTAAACACACACTGTTCCCATCAGTATAATTGCATTTTCACTTTTTTTTTGCTGACAGCAGTTTCAAAATGTGCTCAAAGCAGGTCAGGCTAATTTAATCATTAGCTTCAATCCACCCACATTGGCTCATGCCCTGCTACTGTAATAGTGTTATGTTGTCCACTTTCTCTTACTTCAAACGCTATATTTAATTTTCCCGGTCTAGCCATTGGCCAATTCATTTACCAATAAAAGATGAATGGTGAAAACCCAGAGATCTAGACTTGTGTAAAAACAGCAGCTTTTCTATACCTTTTTGGAGTTTATCTGTATTGGCAAATATGTTTTTTTCTCCTTAGTGAATAAGAGAAGTTGATAATGTATATTTCTTAAAAGAAACCTACAGAGTAACCTTGACTCAATGGGCCCCTATTTAACAGATTGAATCTGGTCAGATTGTTTAAAATTCCTGCAAAGACCATACCAAGGACAGTAGTTCAGTAACTGTCTGAAAGCCAGTGCATGCCTCTCTGTTTATATGAGTGATTTGAAGCTTACTTTGTTTTCACCTTTTTCTCTGTTTTATGTTTCATAAAGGTGCTTAGTTCTGGCTTTAAAATAAAAGGGAAATGCCAAGTAAAATAGATGTGTGTAGGTATGGCTGAAAAGTGAATTAGAACTTATTAAGAAAGGGAAAACTGTGAAGAATGTAGTTCCGTTAATATGAAGTGTTATATAATGTATTAAAGTCTTCTATAAAACACACTAGCACACCAGAGCTGTCATCTCGATCTCTTGAGTTTGAATTTCAGCTCTGCTACCAGCAGGCTGGCTTGTTTGTAGGGAGGGTGTCGGAGGAGGTTCCTCATAACTGATGCAATTCCAACCTCTGCTGGCTGATTGATGGACGTCTGAACTCCTGCAGGTAAAAAGATGCAGTTGACTATCGCACACGCATCAGAGGGGACATTAGAGTTATATATTGGTGGATTATTGAATTTTATTTAAAAATTTCATGTCAGTAAAACGAACACTAATGCACACTATGTCTCTTTTTATGTTTCCCCACCAACAGAATCAATGCCATTTAATTAAATAGGAAAAGCATCTATGAGCAAACAGCGGGAGTGGAATTATATTAAGAAGAAAAGACTATCTAGCGCTTTGTGGATTCCTTTTAACACAATCAGAGCTCTGTACAGCAAGTCCACCAGTGAAAAGTGGACTTTATTTTTAACTTCATTGGCCAGAATAAAGCCAGTAAGTGCTTCAAATACACAAAAGGCCATATCCTAGCAAATGAGATCATTAATTCGGCTAAGTCATTCCACTTGCAGCTTCTAGAACTCTCTGTGGTCATTTGATAGCTTTTGTATGTATGTATGTATGCATGTATGTATGTATGTATTATGTATATATCTCTTCCTTTTGTTTTATAGCCAGGCTAACAAAGTCTGAAATGTTTAATCAGCTTGCCATTAGGTGATCTGCCTAAGTGGAGAAAAAAGCAAAAAGAGGGTAAATGAACATAAAGTGGGGCAAACATAAAAAACGGGTGGCTTCATAGACCAGTCCTCATCTTATAAGCAATTAGAAAATGATTATCCTGCTGTTTGGAAATTATAATGATGAAGCACAGCTCTTCTTCATCATAACATTTTCAACATGTAATAAGTTGAGTATGTGTTAAACTATGCTCGATTGTTTCTTTATTTAACCCTTATTCACTCTGAATAATCTGGAATAAGCAACAGAGCTATTGCTTATTCCAGGTGATCAATCTCAAACCCGGGACCTCATCATCTGTCTAAATGACTCACAAATCAGACCATCTGTTAATGTGAAAATGATTGGTGTTGTTCAGGATAATCAAGAGACCTTCTCTTCACATGTAGCTAACATGCCACTTACTCCTCTACAACATCAGGATATTTCTGCTGCTACACTTCAAGGAAGCCACACAGATTCTTGTTCAGACTCTAGTAATCTCACAACTGGACTACTGCAACTCCATTCTGGCTGGTGCTTTTATGTCTACTAGTAAATCCCTGCGGCTCATCAAAAATGTGTCTGCCCGTCAACCTAAATACTGCCACATTTCTCTTCATTGGCTTCCTATAATTGCACACATTCAGTTTAAAACCTGCACTATACCATGCAATCTCAGAGCCACTACTCAACTTCCTCCCCCACCCGGGACTCAAGGAAAGCAAGCATCAAGGCTCTTCTCTGTTCTTGCACTGAAGTGGTGGAATGAGATTCCCTTGACTGTCTGAACTGATATCTTCAAAAAATGACTAAAACTCATCCCTTTACCAAGCACTTTAGTCGATTTATTTGCCTGATTTGGTTCTGATGGGGTTTCAGCAGTTTTTTTAAACGGGTGTCTACTTACACTTGAGTATGGTAATATCTACTATGGAATCAGAGCATATGCTAAATGCTAAAAAATGTCTACTCAGGATAAGAGCGTATGCTAAATGTTAAAAATTTAAATGTAAATTAATCCAAACAGGCTAGCTGGCATAACACACCGATGGGGTGGGGTTATATAACAAGTGAACATTTTAACCTTAAACTTGGTGTGTGAGATGCAGGGAAAAGTGAGTTTGACGAAGGCCAAATTTTGATATGTCCAAAACTGCAGTTCTTCTGGGGTGTCCCTGGTCTATCAAAAGTGGCCCAAAGATGAAATATTGCTAAATTAGTGACGGGGTCATGGGCGGCCAAGGCTGATGCAGATGGGGAGCGAAGACTGGCCCCTGTCTGATATAACAGACAAGCTATTGTGGCTCAAATTGCTGAATAACTTAATGCTGGTTCTGATTGAAAGGTGTCAGAATACACACAGCATCACAGCTGTAGATGTTTTGGCAGCAAAGGGGGGATCACCAGAATATTAGGAAAGTGGTCATAGTGATAGGCCTGATCTGTGTGTAATGTTGTTTCTGTTCTTTCCAGTGGTCACATAAAGCCTTATTTTTGTGCACTTTTTAGATCTCTAATTATGTATTTCTTTTGTGTGGATCCGGTAATAAATGACACATGAACTGTTACTGATCCGTCACCCTGTTGTTGGGGACCACTTCTCTGGCATATGTGTGCAAAACTAATGCTAAAAAACTCAGCAAAAACTACAGGGAAAATAAGAACCTGTGCTCCTATATGAAGGCAGTTGGTACATGATATAAGATGCGACCAAGCACAGAAGCTGAGAGAAAAAAAAACCCTACAGGCCTACACTTACCGCGAGTAGTTCACTGAGGTGCAAGACAGGTTAACATTCTTCTCCTGATTTAATGTTGTAACAACTTGTATTTCTTCTATAGAAACAATGCTGTGCAACCCTGAGTAAAGTCTAGACAACTAAATTATTGCGTCCAAACAAGCTGATTGTCTTCTCTGGGGCAGATGAGATCTCACATTGCTAGAATTGCCCAACATTGGTTGGAAGAGCATGACCAAGACTTCCAAGTACTACCCTGGCCCCCTTATTGCCCAGACCTAAACATCAATTGATCATGGACCAGATTAATTGTAATGTTTACTCTATGGACCCTCTCATCTCAAGTAAATTTATTTGTATAAAACTTTTTTTTACAATAGACATTGTCACAAAGCAGCTTTACAGTGTTTAGGACCACCAGACCAAAACCCTGTTGAGCAAGCCGAGGGTGACAATCTCTCCCATGCACCCTCTAGTCACCGTGGTTTGCACTGCAGTAATAGCTAGTGGTCATAATAATGTGACTGCCGATTGAAAGAGTAGAAAAATGAACACTAGAGATGAGCATTATTTACAGGTATGTGTGTGTTGTTTATGCTCCTTTAAACAAGTTACATTTCTATAATCTTTACCTCTGTGGTAATCACTCTGGAGCTCAATTGTCATAAATTACAGCCCAGTCAATCACACTTCTTACAAATTGAACCATGATTGCTCTCACAATGGCACACAAAATAAAAACTGTAACACCCACACAAGCAGTGATCTGCCGCTTTAGTGGCAGTAAAAATCTGAAGGGAAAATAATCAATTACAATAAAAAGATTAAAGAGCATAAAACATTTTGAACAAACATTTGCATGCCTCTAATCTCCCTCTAAAAAGTAATTGCCCTCCATGTAGCTAATCAAATAAATAAGTCTCAATGCATAATGATGATAAGAATTTGTTTCTCCTCTTTTGGCTGCTCCCGTTAGGGGTCGCAACAGAGGACTCGTAATCCACATTGTGGATTTGGCATATTTTTATGCCAGATGCTGCCACCTGGCTCCCCCCCATTTATTCAGGTTTGGGACTAACACTAAAAGGCACTGGTTTATGCATCCTATTAGCTAAGTACCTATAGTATAATTCCGTGTCTCTAATTAACCTGACTGCTTGTATTTGGACTGAGGAAACTACTTGGACACAGAGAGAACATACAAACAAAAACATTCTAGTCCTTGAGTTAACCCCTTGAGCGAGGTCCTTAACCCTGTTTTCTCCAGGGGCACTGTACAATAGCTGACCCTGCTGTCTGACCTTAGCAAACTGCGATATGAGAAAAAAAATATTTTTTTGTAGGCATTCTATCCTTTTCTTATCTATTCTTTAGCAATGGTAAGTCCTTGTAAATACTTGTAAACTCTTTTTCAAAAACCCAACAACAGAATAAATTAGAAAAATGCAAATAAGATCACTGTCCCCAACTATTTAGAAAGGGAATCACCTTTGTTCCGGGTGAGAACAGTGATCTAGATGATAAGAGATGCCAAATCAGTCTATAGTACACTTCAAGCATTGTCAGCTTTTCAACAACCTTTACCAAGCACTGATTAATGACTGACAATCACAAAGGCTGATTTAAATAATGCAAATCGAGCAACGGGATAATGATCCTTACATTTTCTCTAATTGGAGGCGGAATAAAGTCAGGAAAAGAATGGGCGCTCTGTGCTATCAAACATGCATTTGTCAGCCCACTGCTGCTGCTGTGGTGACGTTTCTAATCCGGTCTGTAGCACTGGTAAACCTACAAATCCTACTGGATCTGCAATTTTCTTTTAATACATCATGTTGTTTAGTGTTAGGTTTGCTGCAATATGTAAAGCTCCTTAATGACAGTGACCAAAGGCAAGAATCCATGTAATAAAACCCTGTGTTACTCTATAAGCTTTATTTTAACATTGCTAAATGATAACGTGTTTTTATTGTAAAATATAGTAGATTATAGTAGTATAGTAGATAGTAGATAGTTTTCAAATTTCTTGATTCGTTTCCTGTCTCATGTTTGTATCTATTTATAGATAATTTACTATTTAACTCATCAACCTATGAGAAATTATTGATAAAGACATACACCAATGATGCATAACACTGTGACCACTAACTTTAGTGTTAATTTAGAATTTAGAACACTTTTTTCACCACTGTGCTTTAAACACTGTGGAATTTGTCCTCCACATTTCACCCAACCCATGCAGTGAAACACACATGTACACACTAGTGTGCTGGAGCAGTTAGGGGTTGGGTGCCTTGCTCAAGGACACTTCACGTAAACTGTCGTGTCTAGAAATCAAACTGGCCCCTTTAGATCACAAGCCCAGTTCTCATAGCTGCATAGCTGCATAGCTGCCCCATGAATAAAACTGATTATCTCTTCATCAAGGCAATTATTAGTGGGTGGGATATATTAGGTAAGTGAATATTTTATCTTAAAAGCTGATGAGTTAAAAACAGGAAAAATTGGCAAGCATATGAATTTGAGTGAGTTTGAGAATATGTAAGAAACATTCTCAAGGCATATCTAGCCAAGGTAATAAAATAACATTAAAAACTTAAATTGTTTAGGGAACAAAATTTAAATTAAAGAAGAAAAAAGCTTATTACAGCCTTGAAACTTTGTTGGCTGCCTGGTCAAATTGGGCATTTGGGTAAAAATGGCCTTGGTCAGGGGGAGTGAAAAAAAGTTTTAAATATTTAGGTGTGCGGCAAATGTCTGATGGGGTGATGGGATAATGTGTTGAATTGTTGAATTTACATCTCTCTCTATCTCTCGTTAGCGCTCAGGCTAGTTGGGTAGCATTGATGCATCACATCCTAGGTTTTATTCCAAAGTGGAGCAGTCAGTGTACTTTCTGTGTGGATTTTGCATTTCCCTCTAGCACACTAAGGCCAAGAGTCTGAATTTCCTGGTTTGAAACCAAGCAGTCAGCTGGGTGCCATCCTAACCACTTGGATGCACAGGAAGCTTCAGGGTGAGCAAGGGCCAAAACAACAAACAAAATGTCTAACTAATTACAAAGACTATCCCCTACCCACCAGGGGATTGAACCCAGGACTTTTCACAATAGTGAGCAGTAAAATGTGCTTAAATTCGGTCAGTATCCAAACTTATGAATGCAAAGTAGTAAATTTAATAGCATTTGGATGTATTTAAGCCATACAGGACTCCAACATGTCCAGCACTTATGACAATTAACTGCAGAGCAAGATGTCCATTATTTCTCTGTGGATTCTTATTGATAGGGCACTGGAAAATCCATTAGGAAACCAGAGCTGAGGTAAGCCCTAAAAACCTGCTGTTGGAAATGTATCTCACTAATAGTGTATGAAAATGTCATTCAATACATTCACATTTAACTTAGAAGCAGATAAACACAGCGGTCCACCTGTTTCTGGCTGTTTTTGGCATCTTTTCCATTTGCCACGGCAAATTTGCAACAGCTGTGTGTTTTAAAGTTTGGAGTCTGTTTTATGTTTCCTGTCAGGAGTTTCATGCTAAAAATCCATGCATTAGCAGACAGGCTAGAAAACAGGAGAGTAGTTTTATTAAAAATAGCTGAACGTAATTATTCCTCATGATGAGAAATAATCTCATAATCTTATTGCCAGCTTTTTTATATACCAGGTATAACAGCCGCAATACCCTTCCTGGCCTTTAAAGTGGTATTACTGTCATGCTCCACCTCAGTATTACTAATTTAGCAGGCATTATTTGAAAGAAAAGAAAAAAAAAACGAAGAAAAAGCCGAACAGCTCTGATATTGCAGAAGTGTCTCTATGGCCCTAAAGGTGGATGAACCCCTGGACTAACCTTTGCAGAGCACATAGCTTGGCACACATGCCTGTGGTTTGTTGCCATGGCAGTATGTAGACTATGGTCCCTATGAAAGACAGGCTCATTGTATTCTGCTGAGAAAATAGCATCAGTCCTGATATATAATTCATCACCCTGGCAGGGAAATGTACAGATCCCGAGTAACATACACTTTAAGTATTGGGACACCTGACCATGAGCTTGTATCCTAGTAAGGTACTGGACTAATAAGTTCAGGGATTCAAGCCCCATTACTGCCAGGTTGCTAAACAAGGAAATACCACCGTAAGCCTTCAATTCCTGTATATCAAACTCTATATTGTAACTGGAATGTAAGTAATTTTGGAATATGGTGATCTTTTAAGCTAAAATAACAGCCAGTCTTCTAAAAAAAACCTCTCATAAAGATTTTTGTGCCTTTGTAATCAAAAGAATAAGGATTGGCTGTGCAATGATTGTGGTCAAAAATATTCAATAAATGTTCCAGTTCATACCAAAACTGTTCGGTTAGGTTTAAGGTTTTGAGTAGGCCAATTCTTTAAATCAAACTTCTTTTTCATGTCTTTCTGGATCTTGTTTTGTCCACAAGGTGCACAGTTATACTGGAATAGGAAGGGATATTTCTTAATTTGTTTACTATGGTACCTAAACTCAACATTTCTTAAACTCAAAATCTTTGGAACTCACTTCTCACCTTTGAAAGTCACCTCATATATACATGTTTAACTATAAACCTTTTAGACAAGCTTTGATGACTGAGTGGGAGATAACATATGTGTAAAATAACATTGTTACATCAAGTTACATCGACTCTGTTAAGCTTTCTGAGTATGAAAACCTGAAACATTAATTCATTTGGTCCCCTATGTGTTAAAACATTGTTTAAGTGTAATTAAAAGGATGAATGTGCTCCCTCTGTCCATGTGGGTTTCCTCCGGGTACTCCGGTTTCCTCCCACAGTCCAAAGACATGCTACCATGTTGATTGGAGACACTGAATTGTTCTGTAGTTATCTGCAATGAACTGGCACCCCGTCCAAGTTGTTACTGTGTGCTTTGCGTCCGTTTAAGAGCTGGGATAGGCTCCAGCACCCCTACCCGACCCTAATTAGGATAAGTAGTTTAAGAAAATGAACTGAACTGAAAAGGAATGGCAACATGACACATTGGTAACTGCTTATTCTCTGAACCTTTTCGAGGTATAATAATACGTGAAATTAAGTTGACCTGATAAGTATGAAATATCCCAGGTACATACAGTATCCAATCGAAACACCAAGTCAGTATCAAAGTCAAAACAAACTCTTTTTTCTTTTATTTCTATTCCTGACCCAACTAAAATTCAATAATTAGAAGGTGAGACAGAATACTTTGTGCATATAGTTTTGGTGTAAACATATGGCTATTTCCCTTTTCAGTGAAATCAGTAAATAGAGGAACCAGAGTAATAAAGTGAATGTCAGAGCAGTCTAGAGACTGCATGTTAATTACAATAAATGGCAAATTAGGTTTCAATTGTTCGTCTGAAAGAAGTATTAATTGTATGATCTGTTGCATAATAGAAGCTAATTTAGGGATGTGAGGAGCTCATTACCTGTGACATTACTCCTGCTAAATATTATCCTCTATAGCTCATGTATGCACATCAGACAGATATGTCATAATGCCAAGCTTTGTTAAAATATTCATGCATGATTAGTCGAGTTCACACTTAGAATTATTTTCACACTCCAGTTTCCTTTCTCAGTCTTGAAAGTGGTCTGAGCAGTGGACACATGGTGTGTGATCTCTCACTCTTCACAGGACATCGTTCTGGTTGAAGGAGACAATAAGCATGTTTATCCACTCTGGGATAGAGAAAATAAATTGTTCATATTGGTTAACTCAAGTCTCGCACATCGGACAGTGACAGTGGATAACAGATCTCTTACATTATATTTATGCAGTATCTATCTATCTATCTATCTATCTATCTATCTATCTATCTATCTATCTATCTATCTATCTATCTATCTATCTATC
>JAYDZG010000004.1:14494049-14505586 GCA_034509265.1 Microcambeva bendego | reverse complement strand
TATCTATCTATCTATCTATCTATCTATCTATCTATCTATCTATCTATCTATCTATCTATCTATCTATCTATCTATCAGCTGAAAGATGATGAAGAAAAATTGTTGGTTGATGTAATTCTTTAGATACTTTTAATCTTAAATCTATATCAATGGATCCAACCTTGCTTGTCTGTTCTAATTTGCCTGCTACAAATTTTATAAAATAGAATTCTGTATATATTAGAGAATCTGGAACACATTTGACTTGTTTATAAATTAATAATAATTGAACAAAGCATCTGTCAGCAAACACATTAGCCAATTAACACTATTAACGCTGTAACAGAACTTTTAAATCTCGAGCAGAATGAGGCTAGATCTCACAATCTCTTGTCACCTCTCTGAATAACGACCATTTAATGACAGCTTTGCTTTGCCACATGGTGTCTAGCAGCTATCTGGCAAAATAATCATGGTTGCCACTTTACAGAGCCTTAAATGGTCCAAAAGTGAACTTTGAGGATGAGACAGACTCAGGTACACCACACCCACCTCTCCAGGAGCACATTTGTCTCACGATGATTGGTCCACTGCAGCATAAGTGTGGACCAGTTTGTGGAGACCATTTTCCATGTGACTGTTATTTTGCGTTTGTTCTTATGTGTGTAGATTAGTATTAGCTTTGAACATGATTAGAACAGTATTTAGCTTAGCATTTCGCATAGGTCATATTAGTTTGCCTTGACTTGGTTGAATTTGTCTTGTATTTTTTGTTTTATCACTAAACTCTTTTAATTCAACATCTCTGTGTGTGCTTGGCGTGCTTGTCTTGTCCAAATGTTACACAAATTTTAATGTTATCTTTATAGATTTTACAGTAGATAAAAAAATCTTATTTTTAACCGTACCTGTCCTGGAATTAGGAACAAAGTCACTTCCTTGTGGGCAGCCAGGAGTTTTTGTATCTGCCCTTTTCAAGGGTGAGATTTGTAGGCACTGAGCCTGTTCTTGGTCGGGATCTGTCTGTGCTCGGTATCTGTGACAGTGAGGAGATACTCTGCCCATCTGTATTTTGATTTAATGACTGATACAATTCAACTTGACATTGAACTGTAGTTTTGCAGTGCCAAAATGCTATAAATATGTGTCTTTTTTGATTTATTTCATTTTTATCATGTTGAATTGATGTTGGATCTTTTTGGATGTTGAGGGAATTAACCTGATTCTGCCCTGCGCCCATTGGCTGGGGGGGTTCTTTGGGATTTTGGAATCATTTTACAGATTTTGTCATGCAGGTTTTCTGTTGGATGCTTGCTCCATCTAGTATGGCAGGATTCCTAGATATGGCAGGAGTCCTGGGTCACTATTGCGTTATTCAATACTTGATAAGTCCCAAACATTAGCAAAATTACCCAATTTGAAGAGGTTTATTGATTCCAATATTATTGGTAAAAGTAGATCTGAGCTCAAGAGAGTCTCTGGCAGCACACATGCTTCCACAGCAGAAGCTCTGTCCCTGTGTGACAGTCCCCCATTAAATTGTAGGTGTAACCTCTTCTTTTATTCTTGGGTTCTCAGAGCAGGGCTTCCTGCTTGTCCAGGAGAAGCAGCTGAGAAGGTCTTTGTGGAGCATTTGAGTAGGTCTTTTATTTACAATAGATGTTTCCTGCCAGTCCACGGGAAACAGTCACTCCCTGCCATTTGTTAATATTAGTTCATCTTTACACACATACACTGACACACACACACCTCAGAAGTACATGTATGGCCAAAGCCATTTTTCACTTTTTCACAATCAAAACAGGTTGTGTGTTTACAAAGAGACTGCATGGATTATTGTCATACTTACTGTATTTTGAAATTATATTTCCTAAATATGTAATTAAGACTTGGCAATACAAATATACATATTTTGTCATGCCAATAAAGCTACTTTTGAGATAAATTGAGCTGAAAGAGGAGAAACTTTGCTGCATTTGCTTCAGATTGGTGCCATGCTTTGAGGTAACTTCTGCTTCTGTTTAAAGTAAACACTTTGCTTTCTAAAATACGTGATTATAATTTCAATATGAATAATTACAAGAGCATGCACATTTAATATTTAACGACTAATTGCTAACTCCTATTTGTCACCCAAGTTACCAAAAACAAACTAGTTATGGTTATGTTGACATTAAAATATGTTTTGTCTTAAAAATATGTGTTTTCAATCGTACAGTGACTAAATATAAGATTAGTTTAATGATGAAATATCTATCTATGTTGTGACAGTGTATCTCAAATCTATTGATACAAATGGTAACATTAAAACTGTTATTACTTTGTTGAAAAAAACTGCTGAGTCAACATACATACATACATTATTCTGAGCTCCCAGGTGCAGCAGCAGGATGTTCTGCTAGAGTCTGAACTCCATGATTCGAAACTCGACATTGCCACCACATCATTGGCTGGATGCCACTCTAGCCAATAAGATAAAAAAAATAGTGCATTGTAGAGCCAGGGTTGTATCAGGAAGGGCATCCAGCATAAAAACTATGCAAATCAGCAATGACCAGTTGTTGCAGAATGCAAATGATAGTGGTATTATCCACGATATAAACACAATACATTACACTCAATTCATTATTTATATTATTTTAGAGGCGCTTTTAACTTTGTTGTAAATAAAGTATAATGAATTTTCATATCAAACTAAACAAAATCAATAAAATATGTATATAACTAATATAGACCTGCCACCAAAATGTGACAATAGTATAGGAATAAATCAATAAACCGCTGGATTCAATACTTATGCTTATGCCAAACCCTCAAGCCAAAAAAGTCACTAAAAGGGACAAGTATGCCATGTCCATTGCCGCAGGCACTGTTGGTCCAAAATAATAATAATAATAATAATAATAATAATAATAATAATAATAATAATATAATATCTGGAAAGAAGTAATTCCTGTGAGTCCAAAATAGCAGTTCCAGATAATGTTTAGTTGGGAAGTTTTGTGATGCGCTGTTGAAGTGAGGTGTACTTGGAGAATAGTCTTTGAAATGTCAGAAATCCTCACAAGAGATAGAGAGCGGCTTTAATATTTCTGAGCAGATAAAGCTGTCTGTGGCAGAAAATCCTATTATAGCACTGATCAGCCGGATTATTGCTCGTCTCTGCCATGAAGTGTGATCTTTTTAAAACTGTACAAATTCATTGCAAGTACTGACATGTTTGATTATTGCTTCATTATAAACAATACTAACACATAACACCTAGTAGTAAAAGTGTTTTAGTAAATGCTAGATATTTTAATTAAAGATGCAATTACTCACAAATTATTGACATAAACAGTCGTGGAAAACATTAAGAGACCACTTCAAAATTATCTATTTATTTTTAGTTTAGATTTTGCATAATTATTATTGTTTATAATTGTGTTTTTGACCAAAATGGGCAGTGCTGTTTAATTAAATTGCTATATTGAAACCAGTGCATTAATTCATTCATTTATTCATTCAATTGTTTGGCTGGTTAAGTGATTTTTATTTAAGAGATGCCACCAGACCCATAGGGACACCAGCGTATGTGAAATAAACAAATGAGTTGTATTTTGTATGACATGAGCGATGTCTGTTCCTTTTAAATAAAAACAAAAAGCATAAATAAAATATCTGATGCTGGATAGGTCTGTGCTATAATGTTCAATCTTAGATTGATGATAGATGGTTTGAAAGCTCCTGTTGAAATTAGTATGAGTGATAACAGCAGCCGTCATTCATCATACATGTCTGCTCTGCATTTCTGTGCTCGCTGATGCATAATTACATAAACCCATCTGCAGTCTGGTTTTACCGTCCCCGAGCCTCCAAGGAGCAGATTGGTTCCAGCTCGCTGGATCCTCCCCATTATGTAATGTATTCCACTCTATTACTAGTGCTCACAGTTACGTCTCTTTCTTTTCCATCACTATATGAGGGGTCATTCAATAACTGACACCTCTCTTCCATGCCATAGTCACATTTCTATAACTGTTTTGGCATGTGTCACAACTGCAAATGCACCAATTCAAAGATATATCAGCTGACAGAGATTTCCCTCGCAAGAGCCGCCTCAAATGCAATTCTCCTTGCTGCCAGCTAGATTCTGTCAAATATCATTGATCACAGCCGTAACAAGCCACGATGGTCAGTTACAGAACAACAGAAAAGTCTGTTTGAAATTAATGATCTAACATTAATAATGTATTTTTAAGTGAAGTAGAAATGTAATTGAGAATGGATTTTTATTCACTAACCCAAGCTCATGCAAAATTCATAAGCGTTCTAACCAGACAGAAGGATTTCATTGAATTTCATACGAATAAAGATATAAAATCCAATCGCCACTTATACCATACACATCCCTGCATACATTTCAGTTGCCTCATGCATATTGTTATAAATTTCAATATCATAATATAAATTCTAGGATAATGTTACATTTACTGGAATTTATTACAAACCCCATTCCTGGAAAGGTTGGAATATTTTAAAATACATATAAATAATACATATTAAGAATATTTGATTTGCTAATGCTATAAAACCTTGATTTAACTGACAGAATTACAATGTATTGTTGATATCTGGCTGACCGGCATAATTATACTTAGGAATACAAACCCATTGGAAATTTGATGCTTGCAACACATTAAAAGTGGAACAATGGCAACATTAAAAAAATACTTGTTTATAGAATATTCACCTTACACACAAAAGCATAGTCTTTGCCAGCAATGGTGGGACATAGCTCTCCAACTACTTCTTGGGTAGGTCTTTCTCAAGCTATCATACATAATATTTAAATATCCAGGGGATCATTTCAACTGCTCCTGTTACATGTCACTGCTGTAGAGCCGCATTATTGATTTGCATCATTTTTCACCGGATGTCCTTCCTGACACCACACTCCTATTTATCCGGGCTTGGGACTGGCACTAAGTACTGGTTTGTGCATCCTAACCTGGGTGCAGAATCTGGAGACATTGCAAGGCTACAAACTATTACTTACAGTATGTAACCTCCAGGCCCTGATATAGTATTGCATAAGGAAGCTTCATGCTAGTTTAATGAATAGGGTAATGTAATGATAAATTTAAAAGAAACAAGGAAAAAAGGATTTCTTATTATCTTTTCTTAATTTAAACAAACAATGTCATTTAATTTATGTACGTAGTTGCAAAATTATGTCAAAAGTAACTGATATATCTTTTTGTGTTAAAAAATATATCATCAGCACCGCCTGATATTTAAAGTGAATATTAATCAATCTTAAAATAATCATCAATATGAATTGATTCCCCAAATGATCCAATTCGTATAAATTATTTCTGAATCATTAGTCATAGTTATAAATATAGACACATTATGAACACTGACAGGTAAATTGAATAATCCAAATTATCTCTTCACCACGGCACCTGCTAGTGGGAGGGATATATTTTATCCTGAAAGTTTATGTGTTAGAAGAAGGAAAAAATCACCAGTGTAAGAATTTGAGGTAGTTGGGGAAGGGCCAAATCAGAGCATCTACAAAACCGTAGCTCTTGTGTGGTGTTCCCAGTCAGCAGTGGTCAGTATTTATCAAAAGTCGTCCATGGAGGAATGGTGGTAAACCAGCAACATGCACATGAGTGGGCAATGTGTGTGTGTGTGTTTGTGAGCTTCCACGCAATATCCAGGTTGTACTTCTTCCTTGTGACCTTAGTCAGAATGAAGAAGTGATAAAAAAAAATATTTAAAAAATGAACGAATTCCATCCATTCCTAATTATCTGGGTATGTTATCTTGTTTTATAATAAAATTGTTGTGCTCGGGGTCTCCAGACATTCATACCACCCACACAACAGAGCAAATTTGTTTGCCTTATTTCTAAATGTATAATCATTATACCTCATTACACAACCTTCCATCCTGCTACGATCTACTTTAACCATTCCGTGGTGGATTCATCTTTTGTGTTTGGTGTCATTGCCTTATTTTATTTTAAATTTTTATTCATTGCAAGCCTGACAACACATTCGACAGCTTCCTTCGCTTGGATGGGAGGAGCGGGGCTGTCATGAAGCAGGTGTTTAGGGAGTTCAGCTCTATTCCTCTGACTGCAACAACTGAGCATTGGAACCTTACATATGCCACTTAGCATTCCCAAGTCCAGGATTCATTAGAGGCTTACCAGTGCGGGCTGGGGCAAAGCATCTGCTGCTCGCCTCTCATCTTTTTGTCGTACATGTTTATGACCGAGTGCTCTAGGTGTTAGTTCTTCTTGACAATTAGTACAGCAGGGACGTTCTTCTTTTCTGTTGAAATCTCCTTCTGCTCACTTTGAGGTTACTGCCTCATCTAAAGATAGAAGTGGTCAAAAATAACCCTGGCTATAGGGAGATGATTGAAAATTGATGGCTGAGGATAAAAAGAGATGTGATTGCAGAGCTGATATCTGCTCTCCTGGAGTGCTCTGTGCTGAGACTGAACTATTTATATATATTTTTTTATTTTCCTTAAAGAAGCGCATATGTCTCCCACATCTTATCTTATAGGGAGTGCAAGTCCAGGTAGTGGGAAGTTAGCATCACAAGCATTACAGAAGCCAGATGAATTGCTTGTCTTTACATGTATACTTGGGATGAGTTTCACATGTTTACGTGCTGTCATATTTTCATATTTTGAAGTTATCCACAATATCAGCTTCTGTCATTGATGGTAGGAAGAGTTTGTTTGATTTGATTTTTTAAAAAGATGTCTTTTCTGATTAATTACAATAGAAATATGAGGACTTACCACTTGGGATTCACTTGGGAGCAGCCACAGTTATCCAAGTATCATAAGTAAGGATTTGAAGCATTTTGGGCCCTCTAAATCTAACAATAAATTCCAGATCACCTTAAGTTGTACTGAAACCACCTACACAAGTTACCGCCATGGCAAGAAGCTACCAAATCTTTGCCTAAAACAAGAATACTATGTTGGATTTTTGGTGTAAAAATATCTGGATATTAAGAAAATAACCTGCTTTAAATGCATGCTATTGTAGCGTTATTGTAGCGTTCAATTATCCATTTGCATTACACTTCCTCTAAAATGTTGCTGACATCTGGCCTGGTTGAAAAAAAACATGACTGACACACACTCCCTCCGATGCATGTGCAGTGCCGACTGCATCTTTACATCTGCTCGAGGAGAATTCATTTGCATTAGAGCCACACCCTTACTGAAGGAACGAAATGCCAATCGTTGTGCCCAGCCTACTGGATAGCAGAACTACATTTCAAAGAGACGAGTTCCAGATGTCAGGTCTGGTTTGTTAGCATATTTTACATCTGCACATCCTGAGAATTGTAAAATGTGTTTCTTTATTCATAATGATACATGAAGAACCAAACAAGAAGCACCAACGTTTTTTCTAATCTGCCGAGAAGACAACCCTGGGTCATGATTGCATCCAAAAGGATCAAACATGCATATAAATACTTTTGATGAGGTCAAATTTTAGCTTTTGTCATAATTATTTAAATATATACATAATAAGAATATATAACAATAAGAAGAAGTCACACTCATTTTATTAAATAAGTTTAAAACATGACCATGATCTTTTTTATCTGAACAATGGTACTTTCATTTTTAAAAGTGTTTCTTACTATACAATTCTTGAAAGATCTCCATCACCTCTACAGATCTTTTTGAAAGATGGAAGTGAAGTGAAGCAAGACTGTTAACAGTATAAAGCACCAAAACATCCTATTAGATGTCACTGATTTCACTAATGAGACAAGATACAGAAAGAGTTAGACACACATGACTATCACCTACAAACACAGCTGGCAACATTAATTCTATCAGATCCTGTGTCAGTTAAACACTAATTATTTCATCATCATGCACCTGTTAGTGGGTGGGATATTTAAGCAGCAAATGGACAATTTTATCCTTAAATGTCAGATGCAGAAAAAATGTGTAAGAATTAGAGTGAGTTTAACAAGGGCCAAATTATGATGGCTTGAAAACTGGGTCAGAACATCTCCAAAACAGCAGCTTGTTGGTGGTGTTTCCAGTCAGTTTCTATCAAAAGTGGTCAAACAGTGGTAAACCAGCGACAAGACTCAATATTGGCCCATTGCTGATCAAACACATGAGTTACTTCAGCTCAAATTTGGGGGAGCACATTGTACTTAATGTTGTAATAATGCAGTTCATAATGTTATATCTGATTAGTTTAGTTACCGGGCAGTTACCGGGCAGTGATAACTCAATGGTTCAATGTACAGGACTAATAATATAAAGATTGCCAGTTCACATCCCAAGTAAGAGGTTTTGGATCAAAGTGTCAGCTACATGAATAAAAAAAGTAATGATTCAAGGATTCAAGTATATAAAGTCAATGATGAACAATATATATCTAAATGACTTTTTATAACACACATCCAAATAAATTATACTTGGTGAGCTTTACAAAGCTGAAATTGTTGCAGGGCTGCCATTTAGAAACATTTATATATTCACGATGGGTCTACATAACACAAAGCCTGGATCCCTGAGCAATGGTAACGTTCCGTTAGATCAATCTGGCAAACGTACACCATATTTAACATATTACTGTATGGGTAGCCATCCATAAAAAAACCATTATGCTCAATGATTGCATTTCATGATTACACAACAGACATCAAATATGAAGCAATTTTACAAGACGAATGCACCATGCAGTGCAAACCCTCTCTTGATAATGCTCTCATCATTTCAGACGATAAAGCATACACGCTGTCTGAATTATTCATAAATAGAAAAAATGGAATGTTTCTGAAAACAGACTGTGAAACAAATGTCCAGTTTATTCATTCTTTAAGAAAGAATGCATTTATATATTTTTGTACAAAGCTTCTTCCAGGGATGAATGTCTCAAAGCAACTAACATATTCCAAGTTCAAAGCCCCTGAATATGTGACCTAAGAGGAGAGAGGACAAAGTAAAAGTCCCTGAAAATGATAAAAAGAAACAAACTAGGTTTATCATCACTGACAGGTGGAGTGAATAACAATAATTATCTCTCAATCACCCCACCTGTTAGTGGGTGGGTCAGAATTGACAGTGGTCAGAATTTATCCAAAGTGGTCCAAGTAAGGAACAGTGTTAAACCAGCAAGGCTCATTGATGCACGTGGAGAGTGAAGGCTGGCTCGTGTGGTCCAATCCTACAGACGAGCTATGGTTACTCAGACTGATAAATAAATTAATGCTGGTCCTGCTGGTTGCAGGACTGTTTTGGCAGCAAACAGGAAACCAACAATATATAAGGAAGGTAGTCGTAATTCTTTGCCTATTCTGTGTATAACATACATAAGTAATTAGTATCCATTATCCTTCAGTTTTTTTCTTTTATCATAGACAATGTGAGCACAGTCACTGCAGATTCCCATCACGTACAAAAGTGTTATTGGCAGGGCAGTCTCAATCCTCAGGGCTTCAGCCTTGGGAATAGGTAAATATCCGAACCACCTTGGGGTGAAAACAGAAGGTGCGGATAAAATATGATATAAACAAAATCCTTATTAATGAGAAGTCAATTGTCCAGAGTAAAGCAGAAGACTCCAGCATCCCTAATTATGAGAGCATAAACAAAAGGAGAATTACGAGGTACCAAAGCAATGCAGGCTGTCCTGAAAAATTAGCACCCCTACTGACAACCCTGAGAGATCATTGCAAGCCTCACACCACTTTAAACGAGTGAATGTACTAATTAGCAAACCCCTATATGATTTTCTATCTTTCCCTTTTTCTCATGTTTTTTTTGTTTTATTGCATAATATGTAAAGATAGATGTTTGCCATTTACAATTTGACCTAAATGGGCAGAAATGGCTAGAAATAGATTATTCCATTTTGTGTGTGTGTGTGTGTGTGTGTTTGTGGGAGACCGTATATATAGCACAACTGGCTGGGAGTGACTAGTAAGGTCTCTGTAAGTTGTTTTAGTCCCTTAAATGCTCACCTGGGCTCAAGTCTGGGGAACAAGGAAGTCAGACTATTACATTGAAGCATGCATGGGTGTATGGGATCTGCACATTAAGAGTGCCTTTAACACCTCACCAAGCCAGCTCACAAAATGTGATGCCTCAAAAGTAAGAAGGGGTAATATTATTATTGGACTTTGCCATTATAATTTTTTTGTTTGTTGGTTTTAATGTGGAAAGCGATTAATTTTGAACTTATGATGAATACTGTATGGCTACTTTACTGAATTGATTTGCCAATGTAAACAGTTGGTCAAATATATTATTGATCAGTGTACTAAACAAATTAGGACAGGTCACTCCTGCCATATACATGAACTATATTGTGGTTACTAAGTGACTGGGCACTGAAGATCCTGGTTTTGATCCCCAGGTGGGGTGGTCATGGGAACTTTCTTTGTGGAGTTTGTATGTTTGGGTTTACTCTGGGTGCTACAGTTTCCTACCACAGTCCAAAGACATGCAAGTGAGGAAAATTGTAGATACTAAATTATCCACAACTGTATTTGATATAACCTTGTGACATGATAAACTTTTGTAATGAGTAACTACCTTCTCCTGTCATGAATGTAACCAAAGTGTAAAACATGATGTTAAAATCACAATAAACAAAGAAGCTAACTATGTGACTTGGCCTCAAAGTTTCTGCAAGCCACTGGTTTAGGGCATGTGTACCGATTTCTGTTTACCAGCATCTGTACGGGGTATGATGGGACAATTTGAGTGTTTTTTTTTCTCTCGAGTTAAGAGGCTACTCCATTTTTCAGACTGTCAACCTTTTGTCTCTGCAAACATAAAAATCCCTATACAAAAAAGCTGAAAATGAGCTATTGATTTTCTGCTCTCACTTTTTTTTCTTCTATCCCTCACTTTCCCCTACAGCATTGTCATTCTGGAGTATAATTGAAGGTCAGTGTAGGCTTCCTTGTCAAAGTCTGCTTCCTGCCAGTCTGCTCGCCATTCAGCACAACAAATTACCCGGGTTTAAACCACTTTCCAAACTACTCATATTTTGGTAAGTGAGGAAGCTTTTTTCTGAGAGGCCAATCAACAATAATTCCTGTTCTGACTTCACAGGTTTGAGTACAAAGTCATTTATTTATAAACTTGAGTTTTGTTTTGTTCATTTTTAAAGGTCTAAACTGGAACAAAAAAGTAAAGGTCTAAAATGGTCTCTAATTTTTGAAGGTTTAATAATGGAACAAAAAAAGTTCCAGGTAAACTTCAAATTTAGAAACAATTAATCCAGATGAAACAGATGAAATCAAATACAATTACATTTTACAATTTACAGTTCACCTTGGAACAATTTAAAATAGTCAGTCTACTTACTTGGGGAACATTTAAGAAGATGAAATAACCCTAAGAAAATCTTCATGAAGAAAAAAAGGAAAACTCCTAACTCCTTACAACTAGTATCAGAACAACAACACTAGCTGTTGTAAGTGATTAAGTTCAGTTCAGTTCAGTTCCATTGTCCATTATCCCTTATCCTAATTAGGGATGGGGAGGGGTGCTGGAGC
>JAYDZG010000004.1:14438429-14452829 GCA_034509265.1 Microcambeva bendego | reverse complement strand
ATATATATATGTATATATAAATATATATATACATGTGTGTGTTAGGTAACTCTCCTCAGTCACGATAGGGTACTGTAGAGAAACGAGTTGTTGTAGAAAAAAGTGGACTTTTAGCACACCACTGCAGAGATTCCGAAGTCCAGGGTTCTAAATTGCTGAGGCCAATGGTACTGGGCACCAAATCCAACATTAACCTCTTCAGCAATATTACAGTAGCTCGCCTGTTGGATCAGACCACAGGAGCAGCCTCCACTACCCACATGCATCAATAAGCTCTGACCTCCACTAACCCTGTCATCGGTTTACAACTGTACCTTTCTAGGACCACTTTTGATAGATACTGATCACTGTAGACCAGGAACACCGGTTTACAGTACAGTTTTGGAGATGCTATTGTCTAGCTATCACAATTTGGTAAAACTTGCTCAAATCCTTATTCCCGCCCATTTTTCCTGTTTCTAACATCAGCTCTAAGGATAAAATGTTAATTTGATACCTAATATAGGGCAGCCGTGGCCTGGTGGTTAGAGAATTGGGCTTGTGATCAGAAGGTTGCTGGTTCTATTCCCAGAGATGACCGGTCAGGACAGAAGTGCCCTTGAGCAAGGCACCTAACCTCTATTTGCTTCGTGGGCTTCCCACCGCTCCAGGCACATGTGCTCACTGCCCCCTAGGGTTCACTAGTGTGTATATTTGTGTTTCACTCTATGTATTGGGTTAAAATGCAGAGGACGAATTTCATTGCACAGTGATGAAAACAGTATTCTAATTCTAAATGCCACCCACTAACAGGTGCCATGATAAAAAAATATCAGTGTTAATCAACCTGCTCATGGACATGATGTAATGCCTGATAGGTGCAATTTTTTATGGTCAGGTGCTTAGAATAGTAGTATAAAACAAATGATAAAAATACAAAAAGTAATTTAATTTTGCGCTGTGTTGTAACTGAAGTCTAATCCAAAGTAGCTCAACAGAGCACACTTTATTCAAGGCTTTTGTAGCCCACTTCATTTCAACAATCACTCACATACTCTTTAAGCCTCAGGTCTGGCTCATCTTGATCCACCAATCAAAATTTGATGTAAAAAGACATCAGGGCTTTTCTCCATACTAGCACACAGTTTGTGGAATTAACTTGTTTTGTCTGATAAAAACAGCTTAGACCTTTAAAGATCCACCTATTTAACTGAATTACTTGAATGGAAACATTGCTTTTACTAATGCCTAACCTTGCCAAAAAGATGCTATGCTGTGTATATCTATAATATATATTGTATTGGTACTTGAGTAGGAGAAGGTTTGAATAAGCACTTTTAAAAGTCTATTTTTTAGATTCCTCAAATGATATGAACTGCACTATACCAGGTGGTAAAATCGACCCAGTCATTATGAAAAATGCTTAGTATGAAAATGACTTTAATTTAGGAAATACAGGCAATAAAAACGAAGATAAATTTATTATTTCAATGTCACACTTTTAGAACATTTAGTCATGTTACATTTTTTATGTTAAGCTTTTTTGACTCTCTCTAGAAGTCAGAACACTTTTTATAGAGTTTTATAAATACCTGACATTAAATAAATACAGCTGAAGAAGATATGTGAATACTTTTAGAGTGGATTTGATGGTCATTTCACAGAAACGTTCATTTCATGGAAAACCAAAGTAATGTTTTACTCCACTGCCCAAGCAAAGCGGCCAAAAGTGCTTCTCACGACTCAAATGCACTAGAGAAAGCAGCATTGGTGACAAACATGTAAACATCTTCTTGTCACAAATAGAAATAGTGATGCAAAAAAACCTTCTGTAATAGTAGCACAAAATATAAAATGTGCATGAATTATAGTACATATATTTAGGTGTAACATCGGCACAGTAATACAAGCCGGTCTAGGGTAAGTTGTGTAATAATGTAATAGAGATTTATATAAGTGTGTAAGAATAAAGTATTTTTAGCTGAAAAGAAAACCAACCTCCTGAGGGCTCTTAGTTCAGAGAAGACTTGGTTGCCACTTCATAATCACTGTGAATGGTTCACACCTTTAAAGCAAAACCTACAAGCAGAACAGTGATCCCTTCACTGATTCTAGGTGTTTCAACTATACAAATTGGCATTTATAGGTATTTTTGTCCACATCCAAATGACCTTGCTACAATGCCTGGGCATGGATTAAAGCATCAGTTTACTTATTGACTGTTTGTGGTGTAACGTGGCATTGGTGGATGGAACAAGATATGATGTCTCAGACATGCTTGATTTGATTCAGGTCTTGGGAACGGGCATGCCAGTCCAGAGCATCAATGCCTTCATCTTGAAGACCTGCTGACACACTTCAGCCATATGAGGCCTCGCATTGTCATGCATCAGAAGGAACCCAGGACTCACTGCACCAGCATATGGTCTCAAAATGGGTCTGAGGATCTCATCTAATGGCGGTCAGGGTACCTCTGGCTAGGACATTGAGGGCTGTGCGGCCCTTCAAGAAATGCCTCCAAACACCATTACTGACCCACTGCCATACCAGTCATGCTGGAGGATGTTGCAGGTAGCAGCATATTGTCCACACATGTGCTCAGTGTGAACCTGCTCTTATCCAATGGCAAATCTGCCAAATTTGGAGTTCTATGGCAAATGCCAATCACCCTGCACGGGGTTGGGCTAAAAGCAGAAGCCCCCCTTGTAGATGTCGGGCCATCATACTGCCCCCATGGAGTCTGTTTCTGACAGTTTGAGCAGAAACATGGATATTAGTGGCCAGCTGGAGGTTATTTTGCAGGGCTCTGGCACTGTTCCTCATGTTCCTCCTTGGACAAAGGAGGAGGTAGCAGTCCTGCTGCTGGGTTGTTGCCATCCTACAGCCCCTCCACGTCTTCTGGTGTACTGGCCTCTCTATGCACTTGACAGACACAGCGAACCTTCTTGCCACTGCTCGCATTAATGTGCTGTCCTGGATGAACTGCTCTACCTGAGCAATTTCTCTGTGTTGTAGACATCGCAGCTAGGGCTGAGAGCACTGACAAAATGCATAAGTGACCAAAACATCATCCATAAAGTATGAGAAAAGGAAATGGTCTGTGGTCACCATCAAATGAAGTGAAGGGCCTCTGCACTTGCAATCATAAAACATATTTGAGTGTATTTTCTGATCAACTTACTTGAGTGAATAGGCTTTTCCATGTTAAAAATAATTCCTTGTATACATCGTGTTGAGAATTGGCATTAGCAACAATCGTCCAGACTATATAAACCTAATTGACACCATTTCAGCATCCCTTTGGTGTACCTGATTTTCCTTATTTTTTGGTTGCTGCAGGGAAAAAAAGTATAAATCTGCTTTGTGTAAATTGGGTTGTTGTGGAGGAAGAATGCCAAGGTCTGTTAAGTCCTCTGTAAAGTATGCCTTATTAAACATTTAACTCTGATTCCCAGTAAAACGAGGTCATCCATTTAAATGAATAAATTTGCAGAATAAAATGAAGTACCTCTAATTACCCCAAAAAGTCTCATGTGAATAGTTTTATTTTTAAATTTGAACTGTTCAGTAGGCTAAAATAGGCGCTTACATAAGAGTCCAGTTGAGTAGATGCATTGCCTTATCCTGCATATCTTATATTTGTAATCAGCAATTACATAAATTTAGATTCTTTTTCATTGGAAAAATCTGAACTTCAGCACAGGCATTCAGACAACTATGTATGCATAGATGGCAGTACGATTATTCATCCGTGGCAATCAATTTTCAGAACTAGATGATCCTATTTTTTTCCTATCTATGCTGAGAGATAGGTTTCTTCTGTTTTTTGTTGCCATGGTGACCCATTCTCTGGCCAGAGCTTATTGTCACATACTTGTGCTTACCCAAGTGCACCTTTTATACGTTAGTTACAGCAAAGCACTCGGACCAAGGTCATTTTAAAAGGTGGACGCAGACTCATTTCACCTTCAGATTTGCAGGTCTTTGAAATGTCAGTAATGAAAATATTGAAGAAGTTTATGAAGTTTGAAAAGAAAGTACACAAAAACCACATTTAGATGATAGAAATTTTATTACATTTACTTTCTTACTCTAGCGAGTGGGGTGGCACTAAGTGGGTAGCACTATTGCTTAACAGCAAAATGTGTAAATCATGATGTTACAATCCTAATAAACAAACAAACTTACTCTTTAGGAGCAGGTCCATGTCATGCATTTGTCATAAACACATTGAGAAGAATAACCTTTACATAGATCACTTGAACATTAAAGGATGCTGGTTTCCTTCAAATTTGATGTGTTCAACTTTCCACGGGACCAACAATGGGGGGAAAAGGCCTTGAAACTTAATGACAGTCCTAAAACCAATAAACAAGTATTAAGGTACCACTGTATATGAACTATACTTGATGAACCAGTTTTTACATTTCTTTTTCTTCTGGCTGATGGAGCTGTGTTAGACTGTTATGGTCTTCTAATGAAGCAGAGAAATGGCATATTGATTACAAAAAATGTGACTTACTAGCTTACAGTTTGCTGAACATATATAATTTGGTGCAGATGACATCAAAGTATGTAGCTATGCTTACCTAAGACATTATGAAACTAGTCAAATTAAAGCCATTAATGTCTGGTTGCTCCAGATGTTCTAGTGAGATTAAAAGTTTAATTATTTCCCATTAGGTGGAAAATTCAGAGCCAGTTAAATTGCTTTAGAGAATACATCCTAGAATGTCAAGTACTATTTTACCAAAATATTATTACATAACATTCTCAAAAGCCTACTCCTGTCCATCCCACAACCTTTAAAGTGCTCCATATGCTTTTATGGAAATTATGGGTATGCAATGGCAAAAAGCACAAGTACTTAAGTAGGCAACAAATTAAAATTCAGAACAAAGATTGCAACACTGTAGATTTAAATAAGGTAACATGTTGTGATGTCTACATCGGTTTGTGACTCCTTTAAGTGATTTGTTAACTAAGAATATGAAATCGTCCAGAGAATACATGCTGCTTTGAAAAAATAAAAAGAAATGTAAAAAAAATAAATAAGCTGTCGTGATAAGAGCCATTCAATGACTCTTGCAGACTCTTTAATATCTATTAAACATAACACTGACTCGTCTCTGCTGAAAATTATGTTTTTATTTATTTGTTTTGGCTTTCTGTCTGTTTCTACCCAGTTGAAGGGTTAATATTGATTAACTCTTGAATATCGATTTTGTGCATAATTCTTTTAAAAATAAATGGTAAATTTTAGCACAGTCAACCAGTTAAAATCCCTGGGACTTGAACTTTTAAATAAATAGCAAAGAGGTGTTCTCGCTGAGCTTCCTCTGTCATGTTTAAATAATCAGTCTCTTAGGTATTTTATATAATATGTTATTATGACATTTAAAATTAGCCTAGTGAATGTGGATTCTGTGGGCATTGGATGGGTGAGTGACTCCCAATCAAACAGGCTCCTGGCAGTGAAATGTATTATTTGTCCTCATTTGAAGGCACACTTCACACTGATTGCTGAGTGACTCATCATTTTGAAGGAAACTGGCTGCTACATCAATCCTCTTCCATCCAACTGTGTTGCTACAGCAAAGAAGAGCAAAAGGTCAGAAGAAAACATGTCATGTTGAGATTCGGTGCGTCGCTTTGAAAGCAAGCGGTTTTACGAGGAAAGTGATCACTCAGTGTAGCATTTCAAATGAATTGATTGTTGATTGATTGAAGTCAGCAATGTAGTAAAAATAGACTAACAGGATACTTGATATTAATGTGAATGTTTGTTTTGTCCTCAAAGTTGATGTCAGAAGCTGTGAAAATGAACAAGCTTAATGATTTGAGCAGGACTTACAAGGACAAGTATGGCGTCAGATCCATGTCAAAACTCAGGGACGCAAATTTTAACATCTCAGGGATGCAAATTTCAATGTTTTGTGAACGCAAAAAACTCGGGGGCACAAGTTTTAACATTTCCCATTCGCAAGAGCTTTTTTCACGCCCACAAGAGTTTTTTTTTTTTGCTCATGAAAGCTTTTTTACTGCACATGCGAGACGTTTTTTTATGCTCATTAGAGAATTTGCAGAAATGGATGGTTTTTGACAGTTTGGGGGCGGGCACATGGCCACTTTCATACTGATGCATCACTTTATTAAGTGGAAAGGAAGACGATGTTGCTTCACACGGATGTCGTTGACCCTAATTAGGAAAAGGGATTAAAGGAAATGAACTGAACATCCGACAACCCTGCAGTAATACATTACTTTTTTTATTGTCGTTAGTGAACATCGCCAAAAACTTGCCTTTAAATGAAACAATTTTGCACTAGTTAGATTAGGGGCACTGACGCATCAGGATCAAAGTCTTTATTCTGCTTTAGATCCCAATGTGGTGTTGAAATATAAAATGAAATATAAACTCTTGATATTTGATATTTCCACTCATAATAACATGTTTTTAATTATTATATATAGTTGAAACACCAAACTGTCAAAACCGCCCATTTCTGCAAATTACTCTCTCTCATGAGCAGGAGGCTGGTGGGAAGCATTTTGCCACAAGCATAAATGGGACAGGCGACTATGAACTCCTAAATGTTCGCGGAGACCATAAATGTCAGTGTAGAAGGGCTTCAGTTTGGTGGTGGCATGTGAACCGGATGCTGTGCCCCTGCCATTGGAGGACTGAAGAGGACTGGGTGGAGATGGTTGCCAGGTCCGGTGCGCTGGGAAAGCTCCTACCCCCGAGTCAGAGATGTCGACCTTGACAATGAACTGTGAACTGGCAGTTGGGATTTGGTTGAGTGAGCCTTGAGCTCATCCATGGCCCTTTGGGCTTCCATGGAACAATTAAATGGAACGTCGGTGGAGGTTAACAGGGTAAGGGGTGCGGCTATAATTCCTAATAAACTTGCGATAAAAATTAGAGAATCCCAGGAAGCGCTGAAGCTCATTATGATTAGTAGGAGGCGACCACTCACGAACCGCCTGAATCTTTCCTGGGTCTGCCTGGATCTCACCCGGCCGAATGACAAAACCTAAGCAAGTGACGGTATCACTGTGGAATTTGCATTTTTCAGGATTTTACAAAAAGGCAATTTAAAAGGAGGCAGGACAGGACCTGGCCTGTCGTCTAGTTAGAAGAATACAATCCAACCTATAAAACCACATAAATCGTCCTTTATCAGGGCCTGAAAAACTGCTGGGGTGTTCCCAAACGGAAGAACCCGGTTTTCTAAGTGCCCCAAGGGATTATTGAACACTGTCTTCCATTCATGCGCAGGTCCAGGTTTGTGAATATAGTAGCTCCTTGGAGAGATTGAAAGGCTAAAGAAGTGAGTGGAAGAAAATATGGGTTCCTGACTGTGATTTGTTTCAAGCTGCGGTAGTCAATGCATGGCCTGAGGGTCCCGTCCTTTTTTCCACAAAGAAAAATCCCGCTCCAAGTGGTGATGAAGAGGGGCAGATGAGACCGGCTGAGAGACTTTTGGAGATTTACTTTTCCAAGTCCTCCCTTTTCGGGTCAAGACAGGTGGAACAGGCGGCCCTTGGGCAAGGGAGCTCCGGGCAACAGATCAATAGCACAATCATAGGGTCTGTGTGGTGGAAAGGAACTGGCTCTATCTTTATTAAAAAGTCCCGATATTCGTGGCACTGGCTGGGGACCTCGGAAAGGTCTGGTTCTTGTAAGGGTGAGAGGGTAGAGTCAGCGGTGGTAGTGGAACGGACCCCACCATGAAGACAATGGGTGTAGCAGTGAAGACTCCAAGCACAGATTTTCCGTTGAAACCAATCCAGTTAAGGGTTGTGACTAGCCAGCCTGGGGAATCCAAGCACGACAGGAGCCTGGGGGAAGTCGATAAGCACAAACTTGATGGTTACCAGCCAGCTTTAGGGTGATGGGTGTTGTGTGGCATGTAATACAGGCTAGACATTGATCCAATGCAAGAGCATTGAAGGGGGCTTCAAGAGGTTGCAGGGGGTAGCCGATCTGTTCAACCAATCGGCGATCAATAAGGTTGGATTCAGAACCGGAGTAAACAAGAACGGCAACGGAATGGCCAGGGTCACTGATAGTAGCATATAGAAGTAAAGCTATTGTTGGGCCCGCTCTTTTGGTCGTTAAGGGCATTGATGGCGGAGGTGGCCAGATTCTCCACAATACAAACAGGCACCAGATTGAAATCTGTGATTACATTCTTCGGGGGTGAGGCGCAACAAGGGGGATGGGCAGTGGCAACATAGAAGGACGTGGTCGGGCGACCCCACGATTCTGATGGCGCTTCCAAATGTGGCCATCGATGACCACGGTGGAAAAGATTAAGTCCTGGAGGGTTTTGGGCTTGGTGAAAGTGACAAGCTCATTTCGGAGGTAGCCTTCCAGCCCCTGGCAAAATACGGCACGAAGCGCGAATTGATTTCAGCCTGCGTCTGTGGCTAGGATGTTAAATTCAACAGAATACTCCACAGATCGCTTGCCTTGTTAAAGCTGCAAAGGACGAGCAGCTGCGTCAACAGCATGATCGGGACCATCAAATACGGCTCGAAAGCGATTAATAATATCTTGAAAGGGACACGCCTTTGGGTCAATGACCAACTGGGAGGCCTCGGCCCAAGCAAGGGCTTTGCCTCAAAGAAGGCTAAGGATATAAGCGATCTTGCTAGACCCGGTGGAAAAAAGGGACTGACAAAGGTTAAAAACTAGGTTGCACTGGAAAAGAAACCAATTTGTCTAGATCGCCATGGTAGGGCTCAGGGTGCACGGTGAGACCCTCGGATGGACCAGAGGCTATTACCAGGGAAGCGGGCAGAAATACATTGGGACTCGGTGAGAGAAATAATGGTGGGTTAGGATCCTGGGGAGGTGGCATGTTAATGTGGCATGTGATTTCGTCCCACTGAACCAGAAGCTGTTGGCTGGCTTTGACTAGGGTGTGGAGCAGATGCTCGTGTCTGTCCAGTCTGGCAGTCTGTGGGCCCAACTGATGTTCAAGGGCCTGGTCCAAGGTCATCTGGGTGTGGGTTGGAGGGTTCGATGTTTATTGCTGGATAATTCTTTTAGGAACTCAAGTCCGGAACCCAAAAATCAACCACACACTCAAAGATACAATGCAATTAAACTAGAGGTTATTGAATATATTGCAAGGGATATGGCAGGGGGGTGCAGCTACTGAAGTGGGCAAAAACTGAAACATAGGTAACAAAAGTTTGGGGTGAGCGATAGCAGGCGAAACAGGATAATGTGTATTTGTGGGTTGTACAGTCCAAATGAGCAAAGTGGGTGGCAGCACACCAGGGAGTGAACCAGGGGTACTGACCCGTACTTTGCTGATGGAGGAATGAGGCGGAAGATGTCCGGTAGGACCAGCGGGGCGAGTAGGTCCGATCCTGTGAACACACAGAGTACAAGTGATGGCAACTCAGTGGCGAAACAGCGAAATGGGGGAAGTCCAGGTGAGCTGCTGATCTGACGGAGTGGAGGATATGTGAACGGAGGCAGGCAGCCAGGAACAGCAGGTGAAGTTTTAAGAATATACGTGGTAGTAACATGTAAAGCAAAGCTTACTTTACAGCTGAGAATTTCAGCGTGAACACTCACAATTCTCCAGCATCCGGCAATGGAGGCGATGCCGCTTGTGCCAGGGTCACAAGGCAACGGGAGATGCTCGCGCTTGGCTTCCGCGTTAGTTATGGTGGAATCGCGTCTGTGTTGATTACCCAGCGACGCACCCGTTTATTTCCTAACAGAATCATTTGTTTTCAAAAAGATCGTCAAGTTGTCTGGGCGTTTAGTCATCTCAGATAGATCACCAGTCAGTTAAATGTGCTGTGGTCAGATACATCCACATTTTACATTTTACTTTGTTAAAATACCATTCTGGGCATAAGATAATCATAGATGGACCAAAAATCAGTAAAGTTTGATGAACACCACTGAGTTCTCTGGTCATAAGCTCATCTTAGATGGACCTAAAGTCAATAAAATATGTGCTGTGGTCAGATGAATCCATGTTTCAGCTTGTTAGAAACACTACTGAATTCTCTGGGCGTAAACTCATCTCAGATGGATCAAAAGTCAATAAAACGTGCTGTGGTCAGATAAATCCAGGTTTCACCCTGTTAAAAATACCACTCTTGGCATAAGATTATTTTAAGTCAGTAAAGTTTGATGGTTCCATTTTTTGCTTGTTAAAAACACCACTGAATTATCTGACCATAAGGTGGACCTAAAGTCAGTAAAAATGTGTGCTGTGATCAGATGAATTCATATTTTACCTTGTTAGAAACACTGAATTATCTGGGTGTAAACTGATCGTAGATGGATCAAAAGTTTTAAAAATACCACTCTGGGCATAAGGTCATTTAAATCAGTAAAGATTGATATACCTAAAGTTAGTAAAATGTGCTGTGGTCAGATGAATTCATGTTTCAGTCCTTTCTCTGTGCCAAACCAGACCATCAAGACTGGTATCAATAAAAGTGCAAAACCAGCATCGGTCATGGTCTGGAGCTGATTTATTGCCCACTGCATGGGTGACTTGAAAATGTATGGAGGTAGTTGATGAAGGGGTGTATATTAGAAATTTATAGAGACACATGCTGCCATCTTGGTGAGTTCATGAATATTGCAGCATTGTCTGACCTGCCTGCAGTCCAGATCTATCTCCTATTGAAAATGTATGGTGCATCAGGAAGAAAAGAATCTGACATCTGTGACCACGGACTGCTGAGCAGCTGAAGTCCTGTATCAAGCAAGAATGGATAAAAAAATCTGCCTGCAAAGTTATAAACATACAGTTACTGTTCCAAACCATTAAAAAGTATCATTGATAGGAATGGTGGTGGAACACGGCTCAACATTCCTGTGTCTCAACTTTGAGTGTGTTGAAGGAATTCTAAATGATTACAAAATTGTTTTAGGAAAACTTTGAAAATCTTGTCTTTCTACTTTTACCAGTTAAATATAGAATAAGACTTATAGTTTTGTCTTGTCTTTTTACTATTTTTGTAAGTAAAAACACAACCCACAATTTACAGATTCCTTTTTGTGATTAACTGAATTATTTTTAGACATGTGGATGCACCCATATAGAGCAAGATAAATAGCCAGGATAAATAGGGCATTGCATCAGTATCTGGTGTAAAAAAAACCGGCTAATTAATCATGCAGACCACAATCAGCTGTGATGACAAAAGATGGGAGAAGCCTAAAATGATTCATTTTTAGATAAATAGTGGACTTCGTTCTCCACTGACTTGGGTATGAATTCATCCTTGCAGATCATATACAACCAAACATGCTGATTGTCTTCCCTGGGGTGGATGGGATCTTTAAGCAAGATATGTGTAACATTTGGAAAAGCATGAGCAAGACTTCAAAATACAACCCTGGCCCCCCTATTCCCAAGAATTGTCGGACCACCTCCAGAGCGCAGGGTCAGCCATTGAACGGCACCACCGAAGCAGAGAGGGTTCGTGGCCTTGCTCAAGGCCAAGCAGAGCTGAGATTCAAGATAGTCCAAAACTCAACCCACTAGACTACCACTGACCCTAAAATAATTAGCAATTATGATGACCTTATTACAAAGAGAGTTGTAAGGTAAAACTTTTGCTAATCAAGAGGATTCATATTAGATCTTACCCTGAAGAGTTTTTGAAGAGGTGGTGGGTAGCTCACTTCCTCACAGTAAGAAGGTGCTTGGTTCAATTCCCTGGTGGAGTTGGTCCCGTGTCTGCATGGGTTTTCTCCGATTTTCACTTACAGTCCAAACACAGTCAGGTTAACAATCAGGAGATGCCATAAGTGTGAATGAATGTGTTTGCCCTGTGATGAACTGGTGACCTGTCCAGGTTGTTTTCTTCCACTGAATTCCACCCACAGCATGCCTGATTGTAACAGATGATTATATAACAGAAAATAAATGAACTTCAGTTCACATTACAATGGACAGAATTCCACAATGAGAACACCATGCAAAAGTCAAACATAGAGATGTCAGATGCCTTCAAGAGGCTCCTAAAACCAGAAAACCAGCATATTAGTGAATTTCCCTTTAGAAGAATGTCTGGCCGTCATTCGTAAAGGTAAAGTTCAGTCTGGTTATTTGACATATAAGTGCTGAGCTCAAGAGCAAATTCATTACTAAACTGTTTAAAAGAGCAAAATTCAACATTTCTTTTGCTAAGATTTTGTTTCAGGTTCTAAAAATCAAATTGTTTCATCAATATAATTAACTTCAATTTTTAACAATTTTAGTAATGCACAGCAATTTAAAAAATTTCAAAACACATTACTCCTTTGTAGGGGACATCAATACTTCAAATGCCCCTTTTTAGCCTATTGCAAAACATAGCTTTAAGCATAGCTAGATTTATTTTTTCAAGAATTTATGCAGGTGAGTCAGACTGAGAGCTGTCAGGGGATGAGGAACAGTAGGGCCAGATTGTAGAGCTGGAAGAAGAGGAGGCCTGTTGAACCTCAGCCCAATGATGAGGTAAAATATAATATAGGGCACTGCAATGCCAAAACTGCTAAATGCATGTGGTTCAATGATTTAAACAGCTTTCCTGTAATTACATGTGGGATGTTATAAATGCTTTGTGATCTGCTGGTGATTATTCATGTAAATGCAGATTAAGGAAAATAAGTTCCATGCTCTTTCTTTTCTTTTTAGTGTTGCAAGGTTCAGATATGTTTCCTTTTTTTCTAAACACTAAAACTTTTTTCTTCTGGTTCAAAGGAGCTAAAACTTTTGGATGCTCTTGTTAGGGGTCGTCACAGCAAATCGTGGTCCATTTTATTGATTTGGCATGGTTTATGGCCATATAGTACACATGTGTATATAAACAGTTGACTTCAACTTTGTTTATAAGGTTTTCTGACTGAAAATCGCTGAACTCCCTTTTAAAAGGTCTATAAAAACAAGTGATGCTAAAAAGAAACAAAGATGCTTGCTAAGGTGAAGCTGTAATTTATTAGAATTTTCTCAGACAGTGTTGCATTTATTTTGATTATACACAAGGATCTCCGGGTACATTGTTGGCTTGGCATTTTTATTTCTGCTCGACCTGTAAAACGTTGAGATTTATGATTAGTTTGCACTCCACTATAAAACATCTTGGCTGTGCAGAAGAATAGATTTTATAAAACAAAAGCCTAGTCATCCACATCTATTTGTTCTGTCATTAATCTGCAAAGATGCTATTCATTATTCTCAGATCTTTCTCATAAAACTTGTGTATAAAGGCATGTAGCTGTGCTGAAAGTTGCTCTAATTAAAATTCAATTGGAAAATTCATTCTGATTAAACCAGTACAGTTTATAAGTCAGGACCCCTTAGCATCAAAAGCATAGATACATGAATATAAATGGTATTTCTGTAGATATGGGAGCTGACCTTGCCTGATCATCTTTTATCCTCTGAGAGTTGAAAGGAAATATTTGCTGGTTGTGTAGTCTTGAAATTCCACTGTCATATATTTCATTCTTTCTGTTTTGAAGCTTGAATTCACTGTTATATCTGACATATTCAGAGCTAAATTGATTTTGGAGAGGTTGGACAGAGTTGAGATACAATCTGAACAGTCCTTCACTGAAAATTAAGAATATTTTGTCAGTGTGGCTTTCTTAGATGAAGGCTGCTTTTGTATTGTTACTCCTTTACTGGTCTACAGTTTATCACAAGTTTTTCACCTATTGATCTATCAATCCATCCATCCATCCATCCCTCCATCCATCCATCCATCCATCCATTCACAGTCCCTGACAGAAGTCTTGTCATGTAAGGACATAGTAACTTAAAATGGTAAATAACTTTATTTGTAATCAATCAATTGTTACAATGAATGGTTCACTTTAATGTCAAGTGTTTTCACATTAATAACTGATGGCAAAATGAAACTGTAAAAAAGTGTCCTGATGTCCACAGCTTGGTAAAGCCAATAACATCTATTTTTTCAAGGACAAAAGTCTTGTTGTGTCTTTCAATGATTCAACCAATCACAGATTAGTGCTTCACCTGGGACAAATAATGTAACTGACACATTCCCAGGTGTGTATAAAAAGAACCCCAGCACACAAGACTTTCATGTGAAGTACAACCTGACCTCTGACAACATGCCAAATATTCAACCACAAACCAAAGTGCTTATCCTTGAAGACCAAGTCTGCTGCTGAGGTGGCAGACATCTTTAATGTATCCAAACGTCAAGTGGAGAGAATAAAAAAAAAGATTTCAAGAAACTGGGGATGTTCATGACAAGCCCAGGTCAGGCAGACCCCTGTCTGTCTGTCTGTCTATTTATCTCTCTCTCTCTCTCTCTCTCTCTCTCTGTCTCTCTTTCTTTTACATATATATATATATATACTGTATATATATATATATATATATATATATATGTGTGTGTGTGTGTGTGTGTGTG
>JAYDZG010000004.1:14386117-14400277 GCA_034509265.1 Microcambeva bendego | reverse complement strand
CCTAAGATTAAACTGATTTAAAATATAAATACTTTTGAATTCTACATTATTCAATAACTATTATTGCTACCAACCATGTGCAGTTAATGTAGCTTTCATTATATGGAAAAACAAAACTACTAACAAATTAACAAGGCCAAACCATGAAGATAAATGGCATTACAGAACTTCACCACTATTTTATTTGAATTGCATTAAGTACACCGGATATAACATGACCACTATCTCATCACGTCACCTGATAGTGAATGGGATTCAGCAAGTGAGCATTTTATCCTCAACGTTGATATTTGGCCAAGCATAAGGATTTGAGTGAGTTTGATAAGAGCAAAATTGTGATGGGTAAACGACTGGGACAAAACATCTCCAAAATGCCCTGCAGTGGTCAGTCAATAGTGGCCCAAACAAGGAACCATGGTAAGTGAGTGACCACGGCTCATCGATGACCTTGAGGAACGGAGGCTGTTAGAATAATCTCAGAATACACATTGTACACAGTTTGCTGCATATGGGACAGTGAAAGGGAGACCAACATAATATTTGGAAGATGGTCATGTATCAAATATTATGTGTCTCAGAGCTTATGGTCTATATTTAGCACCATCTGATTTCCACCTCTTTGGACCGCTCAAAGGAGTTTTAAAAGATGTGATGGTGATGTGAAAGCAGCGTGTGCTAAACCAGAAACATTTTTGTTGATTGCATTATAATGTAACCACACTGAGAAAATGCATCAGAAAGGAAAGTGACTGTTTTTGAAATTCCTAATAAATTAAATGAAGTGTGTACAATTTATGAGGAAACCTTGCATATATTTTTATCAGATAGTATGCAGGTCCCATTGATTTCTTATACCTGCCTCTGAACCCTTTGCTTCTATAAGGGTTTTATTATTCAGCATTTGTTCTTTGCAATCATTAAAATGCAGCAAGTACAAGGCATAAAAGAAAAATCTTGGAATATGTTAAACCTCAGTTGAAGATAAAGAAATATTCATCACTCTGAGGCTTCTGAATGTATTATGAGTGAACAATTTCAACAAGCTCTTAGTACCTCTCATTAAGCAGTGAATCAAACCAGAACAAAATTCTCTTCCTCTAACTCGGTGGAGGAAGTGGCTTGGAAAATTAAATGGAAGAGACAGCGCAGTCTTTTGCCACGGCTGTGTCACCAGGCCTTGCTCACACTAACAAGTCTGCTCAGCTTAGCATGCCACTAATTCACATGCTCTTTAATTTCACATCATTGGATGGCGTGTAATGCTGTGAATATACCAAGAAACGCATCAAGATATAATCTGTCCAGGGCCAAATGTCCAGAGTTCTCATTAGGATGATAAGTAGTTCAAGTGCATCAGGCTTTCATTATCAAGCAGAAACACTTCAAAGTTTTGTCCATACATTATTTTGGCCAAGCCTTTGTGTGCCTTTGAATACCCCGACATATCATTCAAAATTAAAAAAGTGATTGTAGCAGATTGCGATCTATCGTTCGATCTCGCAGTTGACGTTGGTAGATCGCGCCTCATTGAAACAACATGATTAACAGGAAATGACCACTGATCCTTTGATGTGTTTTTTTTTACAAGAACTACACATCAACCCACCTGAAACACTACAAATCTAACTTCCTTTATTTTTAGTACCCATTTTCTTCCTTTTATAACTTGCACTGTTTGCGAAGATGAGAGCGCAGCCAGACACAAAGAAACCAAAAACAATTTGATTCTGACGAGATTGCTGTGTTATTTTTGTTATTGCACTCATGAAAGAAGCTGAAGGAGAAATTTAAATCCTACAATTAGGCATTCATTAGAAATAAAGAGCCTCTACTGACAGTTTTGGAACTTGTTGGTTGAGGAAAACTATTTATCTAAATATCTGTCCACCTTTACTGATAAACACTTGAAAGCTTTAGAACTGGCATGAGCAGCAATTTTCCAAACTACATATTTAGAATAATCACCTCTGTAGTGGAATTTGTCCTCCGCATTTTAACACAATTTTTGCAGTTAAACACACATATTCAAACTAGTGCGCAGTGAGAACACATGCCCAGAGCGGTGGGCATCAACCGGATAGTTCAAACTCTATGATACTACTCTCTTATGTGTCATTTAAACCTTAAGTTGGGGCTTCACCACATCAAGGCTCAAACAGGGACAAAAGGGACTTAATTATTGTGCTGTGGCCCTTATATTCTATACTAGCTATGGACAGATGAAGTCTCATGAAGGTTTGATGGTTTCAGTCCAATTAGTTCATGAAATGGTTAATTTCTTGAGGCTTTATGTGAACACAAAGTTTCCTGCTGGTCAAAACCTTTATTGTGATTTCAACTATTTCTTTTGTGCTAGCAAATTGATTGATTACTTTATTGATCCCCAACTGGAAATTGTGATGTTTCAACAGCAATTAACAATGATCACAAATATTATGCAATGACAGGACTTTGTAGTATGCGATTCATAAAGAATTTCATGTAATTCTTGACACTCCATATAACTACTGCTGTCTCTTATTGGATTACTATAGTACCTTTAAAAATGTCCACAGCATTGAAGATGGGATATATCTGACATGGAGTAGCAAAATAAAATAAAAATGTGTATCATGTTTAGGTATGGTAACTGAAGAGAAGACAGGCCTTCTTTTTCTGTGAGAGAATAAACAAGATTTGCGACAGTTTGTCAGTTTCAAAAGAAAAGGTAAAATAAGGAGGATCCAGAAGTGAGGAAAAGACAGAACTGAGCATTTGTTGATCTGTTGCAGATTTTACACGCTCTACTTTGTAGTATGTCTGTTGCAGTCACAGATAAATCTCACAGGAGGTTAAAGCAGGATAGATGGTTAACATCAAGCTTGAATTTTTTTTTTACCTTGTCTCTGCTGTTCCAAATCTTTGTGTTATTGTACACAAGAGATGTATGGATGCAAAGGTTTTTTTTTAATAATTCACGACTGCATATGTGTTTCTATTGTAAAGCTTTTAAAACACTGTAACTCTACATAATTCAGTAAATATAATTTCAGGAGGATTGCTACCAACATTGGCAAATAACTACTTAGTAAGTGCAGTTAACACAGCTTTAATTTTATGGGTAAACATAATTACTAACAACTTTACAAGATGCAAAACCACAAAGATAAGAGGCTTTACAGAGTTAACCACTATTTTATTTTAGTTGACAGGAGAAGTGACAGGAGAACTGATTATCTCTTCACATCACCTGTTAGTAGGTGGGGTATATTAGGCAGTAAGTTAACATTTTATCCTTAAAGAATGAAAAAATGGTGAGCATAAGGATTTGAGTCAGTCTAACAATGGACAAATTATGATGGTTAGACAACCAGATCAGAGCATCTTTAAGACTGCAGCTCTTGTGGGTTGTTTCTGGTTTACATTCACATTTTCAGCATTTAGCAGATGCCTTTATCTAAGGTGGTTTACACTACAGTCTAGTTTGAGTAATTGAGGGTTAAGGGTCTTGCTCAGGGGCCTAACTGCAGCAAGCTGGCAGTGGTGGGGCTTGAACAAGTGAGCTTCTGATTACTACTCCAGTGCCATAAACACTAGGCTATGGCTTGCCCTATCAAGGAAGGAACATTGGTAAACAAGCCACAGGGTCATGGACAGCCAAGGCTCATGAATGCATGTAAGAAGTGAAGGCTGGCCCGTGTAGTATGATCAAACGGACGAACTCAGATTGTTGAAGAATTTATTGCTGGTTCTGATAGAAAGGTGTTAAAATACACAGTTCACAGTTTCTGTAGCAAAAGTGGGATCAACACAATATTAGAAAGATGTTCATGTTATACCGTTTTATCAAGTTCATCTTTTCACAAGCTAGTGCTAAAGGTTAGTCAGTTAGGTAGTTTGTTTGATGTATTAAATAATTTATTGCTTAAGAAAATGAGGTTGTGGTTAGGATTCTACAACATGCTACAAGAGCAAACAGGCCATAACAATCCAATTCCCTCAGCCGTCTTTGCAATTACATTTTGGGATGGAAATTACAGCTTTTCAGACTTCATTGCTGTTTCAAGAATTATTTTGTGCATTTATTGCATAGTTGGCATGACAGAACACCAATTCACTCTTCACAATTGTTTTGCACACTTGAAGTGTTGTGATTTAAAGGCAGTTGTGGATCTGATGCTTGAAAAAGACACATTATTTGATTATTTTTGTACACTTCATTCTCATTAATGCAAACCAGTATGCCAATTTCATGCCAGAATGTGTTTGCTTTAAGTGCCTTATGTTGGATTTTTGGATGCATTAAAATTAAATTGTTGCTGTCCCACTACGTTTGAAAATACTTTAACATTTTTCAGGTTATAAACTGTCCTTTTAAATGAATAAGTTATTTATTATAAATGATATGCTGTTGAAAAACCAAGTCTTATCTTACCTTTTATAATACAATGCAATCATATCTTCAGCCATTTATTCAGTCTGTAACTGAAGAGCCCAGGCAAAAGAGAAGCCACTTTCATTCGACCTCGTTGATCTTTTGTTGTGAAGACTGGATGACAGGACTGTTTTTAGCAGATACCACATTTACCCCCAAGTAATTGTGTGTGCGTGTGTGTGTGTGTGTGTGTGTGTGTGTGTGTGTTTGTTTTAATATTGTTTTTGGCTTCACTCACTAATCAATATTCTATGAATTTTTGGAGCTGATTAGCAGCAGAGAGCACTGTCCAATCTGTAATAGGGTACCATCAGTACAAAAGGCAAATTTTTGGCTCTTTCTTAAGTTTGCCATAGTTTACTTTTGATATGTTTTAATGAAAAAAAAGCCGTAGGAGTACTGAGTTGAATGACATGAAAATTTGGAGAGTTCAGTGGTACACCTGGAGTAGTGGGTGCCATACGGTAATATGAATTCTGAAAACCTTTTTTTTTGTTACTTGCATCCAGTCACTCTTTCAAAATGTGTTTTGCAAGTCCTGCGTCTGTCTGTATGTGTGGGTCTCCTCCCACCTTTTAAATTATGCAGAGGATGGATTGCCTACTTTACATGCGCCTAGGTGTGAGTAAACTGTCTGCGTGAGTGATGCTTTGAGATAATTGGTGTCTGGTCCAAGTCTGGTCTGTAGTTTCCGGGTGGGGGCAAAATTATTATGTATATATAACCACAATTCAGTAAAAAGGTGGTGGGATGGAAAATGCAAATAATAATAATAAAAAAAACACTTTGAGTTATTTTATTGCAGACAGTACAGTATAAACCTGAGATATTTCATGTTTTGTCTGGTCAACTTATAATTAAATATCCATTGCTGCATCCAGGCCTGTAACACATTGTAAATTTTTTCTTCTAAATTCTCCATACAATGATTAGTTTACATACATTATGTAATATATAGAGAGAAATATGGAAGTCTTGACTTTTGAGGTGCATGGTTTTTATCTTTGCTCATCAAAAAGTCATCCTTTCCTGGATGATGCTTTTGTACCAAACCATGAAAAAATCACCTGTTGACATTTCTGATGTAGAATCACATAATTATTTTTTCCACCCAAATCATTACTACCCCTAAATTACATAGGACTAGGAGGGACTCGATAAGATCCTGGTTGTGACATGTTGTAACAGGTAATCTGCAGAGTTGAGCACAGGCATCTCACAAGTGCTGGAGGGAGCATGAAGTAGAATCCAAATAGCAAACACAATGATCGAAGTGGACCCACAGATGCTAAACATGATAAATTATTGCATTGAGTTTGTTGATTGTTTGCTTAGTTTCTATAATTACTTGAACCTTCATGCCACAGCTTTGTTCATGCACTTCATTAAAGTGGCAAATCTTTTTTTCGCCAGGTGGTGCCAACAAACTATGTTGTTAAACACCATGAGCCAGAAGATTCCTACCTGTTTTGCATGTGCACAGTGAGCATTCTGAGCAGATTGTAGATTGGATCCTCTTGAACAGCATTAGCAACACAGCAGAATGCAATGGCACATCTGGTCTGTTACAATTTAGGTAAAATCTGGGATCATTGATTACAACCACAATGGCAGTTAGTGTTTGTTTTGTCTGTTTGTTGTTTGTGTGTGTGTGTGTGTGTGTGTGTGTGTGTGTGTGTGTGTGTAATACTCTTGCTATTACCATTAGCCTAATAGAACTACAGAGTGAGAATCAAGAAAGACATTTAAACTGGCTTCATTGTATTGCTTTTAGTCAAACCCACCACCACACTTAATACATCTTCTCATACTCTGCTCAAGGGTTCAAAGAGTTAATGGATTCCATTAAATTACCCCTAGATATAAGTAATTGAATCTGTTGGTACATAGAGGTGTTCATACCAGTATAAATGCAATGCCTACGTGTGAATAAATTTACAATCATGTGTAAGAACTCTGAGCTTTTGTAATCTTGCTTTTTCCGTTTTTCCTCGTTTTTGCTTTTATGCTTGTCATAAACAAACAAAAAAACATTGAAAGCAGAAGTCTTTTGTTTTTGTTTGCAGTATCTTCATGTAAATCTTTATGGACAATAAGCTGATATATGTAAATAAGAATGTCGTTTTACTGTTCACCTGTATATGTATATGCTTTTTTTCTTGGGGGTGAATCAATAAGATCCTGGTAGGTTGTCAAAGGCAGCCATTCTGACTGCACTGCATCCCACAGCTGCTGAAGGGTGTGTAGGGAAGGATCCATTGAGTGAGCACAGTGATAGAGGTGGTCCCAAAGAAGCTCAGTTGGTTTCAGGTCTGGGGAAGTAGGGGCGGGGTAGTACTCCTGGTCATGCTTTTCCAACCAGTGTAAGCTAGTTCTAGTCATGTGACATGTCACATTGTTTTGAGGCTAATTCACATCCACTAGGACATGAAATAGATGTTTTGTGTCCAAGTTAAAGGGTGGTATGGGTAAACCTGCTGAAAGAACTTAGATAATCAATCATTATGAAAGATAACATTTAACTGCCAGGTTGACTCGTACCTTATTTGTGACCACAACAGCAGTGTGATTTTTGAAGCAATGATTTGTGGTGCAATCTAAAGCACTTTCCCTAGAGGAACTTTCTCAGCACCTGATCATGGGTTCGGTCATCTGTCTGAAAGATTAATTTAATATGGTCAGAGATAAACTCAATGATTAGATGTGCACTGTGCTCCAAGAAAATAATCACGTCATCTAGCATCATTAGCGGTCTATTCCCTGGAGGGGTAAAGCCTGTGGTAATATGTTGAACTGAAATTAATTCCACACCTAATCACAGCCGCAATCCATAATTTGGGTTTGATTTTCCATCACTATGCCAAAGAATCTATGAGATAACCTCTCTACTGTTTAAACAGTAGACAGTACTGTTCAAACACAAGCAATTAACACTGCAATATATGTTTTACACAACAAAACCTATACTTTCATAATTTGTAGAAATGCACAAACTGTCTTCTTTCATTTTAATGAATATTTTCTGTGCTGTTATTATTGAATTTATATAAAGTTAAAAAATACCACTTCCTCAACCTGAACTTGTGCAATCAAGGCTCATTAAGGCCCAAACCTGACATGGCTCTATTTAAGCCAGCTGCAGCCAGTGTGCAGTGTCACACCTTTGCTCATTCCATTGTCAGTGTGTAATGCTTCAGAGGCTCCGGTGGGGGGGTTCAGGTACAGTTTTCTTCAGGGCCTGCTTACAAGGATCAGAAGCATATATTCAGAAGAACAGAGGTAATTAGCTCCGGTGATCCCTAGCATATTTCTTTAGTGCTCCGGTGCTCATCATTAATCTGTTATCTTGTTTGTTTACAGTATCTGCAGCTTGTGAAGTGTGCTATGGATTCACGCTTGGTGGCACCTGTGACAAATGCATTCTGCTCAGTGGACCCTGCCTCGTCAGTTCGATTCCAGCTCTTGTTTTTGTCTCCTGTTATTGGGTTTATTTTTTTATTAAATGTTTTAATTTTCCCACGTAAAATCTTCATCATTGATTTGGCCTGTTTTTTAAACAGGATGCTCTTTCTGACACAACCCTCCCTATTTATCTTGGAACCAGCACTACAATGCACTGGTATATGCATTCTGGATAATTTCATGTCTCCAATTAACTTGAATGCATGTTTTTGGACTGTGGTTTAATATAAATTTGGAACTTCTAGTCACTACTTCCAATGGTGTCCCTAGGAATGTTAACATCTCAGAACTCATCTTAAACCCAGTGCCTATTTAGTGCTGTGAAATAAACTTTTAGCTTTTGTTGCAGCTCCGTAGTTTTCACGATGGTTACAACACACCTTGAGCACCTTGAATCTCTGGGTGGTGTTTATATAACACACAGCTTCACAGCCTAAGCAAATTAAGAGTTGTTACTAAGTTCCCAAAGGTTTAATTAATGTTTTAACCTAACTTTACATCAGACACACTAGCAATAGGTTTTAGGGTTTGATTAAATAAGATCAGATAGAATATCCTGCTATTCTAAAAAAAGAATACATAATTTATGTTTGTTCATGCACTGTATTATTCAAATAAAGATTTTAAGTAAAATCTAGTTCTTCAGGAAAGTTCAGTTATGAAAGCTTACCTTCTTTGTGAAGGTTTCAATATTTTAATTTACAAATAGTATGTGGCATCCCATGTATCAAATCAGCTTGGAAACATAAAACTAAAAGTATATGAGTCAATCTGATCAAGGTAGCTGAGGCTGTCATAATCCCCATCCGACATGTGTACAGCTAGTTGCTTCTTTCCATTTGCTGGACATGGTGTCTTATTAAACACTGTATTATGTATAGAAAGCAACACACTTGCATTAGTGATCTATGGACTGGACAGCACCTTCTGTAAGGCAAACAGACTAAATCCAAACCAACATGACAGAGTTCAAGGAAAATCCAAACAAATCTACCGCCTGATCCACAGCTGCACCCTTACAGTATATAATCCCATGAGCTTGATAACAAGATAAGGTGCAGCTGTGGTTAATTAGCAAAGAGGGAGGGGAGAGTAATCACAGTGAAGGCTAAATATTGAACACAAACATTCCATCAACATGTGCTCTTGGAGAGTTGGGCATGGCAGGGGCACACAGAGGCACGTGAAATCATAAAATAATGACAAAATATCACAAATAACAATTTATTTTTATTCATTTATTTTTGGATCAAAACAGATCCATACATATTGCCAAAATACAATATTTCTCCTTTATCATAAATACTTCAATTCCATTTTTTTTAAATACACTGATTCTGTGAAGATGCCCAATTAGATGAATGACTTAGTTGGATGATTGGAGCTGGTTCAATGTGTTTGATGAATAGCTTGATAAAATGTTAATGTGACAGCCTCATTAAAGCCATATCTGGTGCATAAGGAGGCTGAGGCAATGCCAAAACATTCATTTCTTCCACCATCTCAAGACACTGGTTGTTTAAATCTTACCGTGGGAGTGGCTTCGGCATCAGCCACACTCAGTGATTGAAAGGGGAAGTGAGAGTTAGCTTAATTAGCTTCATCTAAAGAATTATTAAGCACTAATATAATGGTGTGATTCATCTCTCACACCATCTGGTGGGAGGGAAGTGCTCCTAAGGAGCTGATTGCCTTCCCTGATGCAGTGTGGAAATAATAGGCTGTTCAAAGGAGGCTTGTCTCTGTGCAGCTGAGCAGAGGTGGGGATGAAACAGCTGGGGCCCGAGCTCGCACCAGCTGCTGGTCTTGCTAGCACCCTCACCAGCATACCCAATGTGGATTATGGGCTTATGCTAAGAGGATCTGATTATTAGGTGTTTAAAGATCTGCCGAGTGAAAAGCATGATGCTGGCTTTGTGGGTAAACATTTTTTTTTATTATGAAATATTTGTAAAATATTAGGATCAGGAAAATCCTTTGTTGAGCAAATAAGCAGAAACAGTACATTAAGTTTGAAAATATTTTATAAAATAATGAATTTTTATTTATTTAACTTATAATTTTCAACTCCTGTCAAATCTCTCAGAATGATGATTGGACAAGGCAAACGTGTCAATGGATAACTTAACAGCTAGCTAACAATTTATATTTTACATCGATACTGTACAGCAGGGGTGTCAAATTCATTTTCATCAAGGGTCGCAAAATGCTAATTTTCTATTAGACATCTATTGAGAAGTGAGAAGCAATCACCTCAAAGCAAGAAAGTCCTGGGTTAGATCCCCAGGTGGGGTGGTCCGGGTCCTTTCTGTGTGGAGTGTGCATACTCTCCCCGAGTCTTTATGGGTCCATCCTGGAGTGTTGGTTTCCACCCACAGTCCACAAACATGCAGCCCAAGCATGGATAAATAGAGAGGGTTGTGTCAGGAAGGACATCCAGCCTTAAAACATTATAATCAATGTAATGTGATTAAGTAAAGCCTTCACACTGAGAATAATCTTCATCATATAGCATTTTATTTCATGAGCAGCAGATCCAGAATGAACATTGGCATTGGCCCTGGGATTGATGTCAAGTAAATAAAAGATTAACAATAAAACAATTGGAGACATACAGTAGGAGCAATCACAATTCAAAAATTACATTTTATGCATACTCTCTGGATTTCAACATATCCAATAAAATGATCAGCCTTGTGTATGGAGAGACATACCCTGATCAATGAATTACCCTCTCGACTGTGTATACACCCATCAATCAGCCAGCAGAGGTCGTGATTACATCAGTTGTGAGAAATGTCATGAACAACAAGCCAATCGTTGTGCCCTGCCAATCTTTTAATCCTAAAAATGTCATCTAATGTGGTTGCCTTCCTCGAACACAAAACCAGCTTCAGTGGAGACAAAATTATCTGCACTCCCGGTGAAATTGTCTGGTAATACTATTGGCCCAGATGTCCGAACATCAGAGCTGAAGATTTGAGGTGGCCAGCAAGAGTGGTACTGCATCACTGCCGTGCCTTGAGAAACTGTGGGGCATTCTAACACTGCAAGGTGGGACGCCCACCTGGCAGCTGATCGCTCCTGAGACGGATCAGCAGGTGTTACAGCAGGTGTGTGGAGGAGTGGACATGTGGCTGAAAGGTTTTTCTGGCCAGAAAATTCTCCAATGTGTAGTGGCTCTGCTACAGATGTGACGACAGTACCACTAAAATCTGGGGAGTTCCTACAACAACTGCATCAGCCTTCTAATGGACCATATTGTGATGGCAGGGATTCTGGGTCGGTTGCCAACAGCAGAAAAGTCAAAGCTTTTGCCATCCCAAAGCAAGAAGTCTTGGTGAAATAAATGTTCTCATTTTCTTCTTCTTTGAGAACTACACAGTTACCATGGTTACAACTTCAAAGTAAGTCTGGTGTGGCCCTTGACTAATGAATTTAATTGGTTCAGAATGTCTGGTCTTAAGTCAAAATGTTCGTATGTTAAGTCTATTTTCCTATAAAAAATTATGTAAACAGAGTGAATCCGTTCCAGACATCCCAAACCACCCCCTCACCCTAACCTTTCTAATGTCTTATAGGGTCTTTTTGTTATAAACACAAGTATATTTTCCCTTAAATCTTAAATGGTATAATATGTATTCCAGTAATAAACAAGTAAACAACAACACGGTAGTTCTGTACTGTAAATATAAACACACCATACACCATCATTCATTTTTTTCTGACCATGACACTTTCTCTGCACCTTTTTTGGAAATATTTTGATGTTTAATTAGACAAAATATAAAGAAAACACCAGAAAAAACACTGTCCACTGTCATCACTGTAATAAATTGGGTAAGTTCTAAAGCCTAGTGAGCTGACTTTCTGTCTTACTGCCCATATAGCAAGCTACCTAAGTGAATAGGATGTTGCCTCATAAATCAGGTTATTCAAACGCTAACTAAGCTAACACAGTTAGCATCATGTCATTCAAACCAATGGGATGCGGTGGCGCAAAGCACTAGCATGTCAGACTTCGTCAGACAATATCAGTTATTACTGATATGCCCAAATTTGCAAATAAATACCCTCATACACATTTATACAAATTAAACTTCAATAATAATTATTTACACTTAATTAAAATTTGAATTATTTCCATTCCGGTTTTCAGTTCATGACTCAAATATTATGACCACCTTCCTGATATTGTGTTGGCCCCCTTTGCTGCCACATACCCAAATAATTGTGATTCACTGGGTAGTCTGACACCTTTCTATCATAACCAGCAATTTGAGCTACAGTAGCTCCTATCTGTTGGATCGGACCACATGAGCCAACCAATGAGCCTTAACACTGTTCCTTCCTTGGGCCACTTTCGATACAGCCTGACCACTGCAAATGGGGAACACCCCACAAGAGCTGCAGTTTTAAGACTGTTATGACCCAGTCCTCCAGTCATTTAAATTTGGCCTTCTCAAACTTACCAATTTTTCTTGCTTCCAACTCATCAAGTTTGATAATAAAATGTTCACCTGCTGCCTTACATAATCCACCCACTCAGACTCAGGGAGAACACACAAACTCCACACAAAAAAGACCAGGACCACTCCACCCAGAAATCAAACCCAGGCTCTTCTTACTGTGAGTTAAGAGTGCTACCAACTGAGCCACCATATTGATCTTGGTGTGTTCTTCCCCACATGGACATCTAATGAAACACATTTAAGGTTTTGTACAGCCAAAGTAAAAATCCAAGACCAAAACACACTGACAAAAGTGACTAATCTGCACTAATTAGAAGTGGCTAATCTTCAGTAATTGGAAGTGTTTGCCATTGCTGCTGCTAAAGATTGTGTAACCAGTAACCAAATGTTGACCTAGCGATTACTTTTAACACATACATGTTATGTTACTTGACCTTTTTTACCACTAATTGAAGATTAATTAATGGCTCTAAAATCTTTTCAGTGTTTTTTTGGAAATTAGGACATTTTTAGGTGCTTGAGTAAATTGTATCTATTTTCATACATAACAGTGACTCAAGGCCACTCAGGCGGCGCATCTGTAAAAAAACACACACACTGAAAACCAGAGCTGGGATCTCCACTAAGCTGAAGTATTTATATTGATATAGTGCTTGTATCTCAAGAATTCTAACCATTTTTTACATTTAAACATTTTATTATTATTGATCAGCAAACATTACTGTATTTTTTTTTTAGAAATAATAATAACCAGTTTTAGTGATCTACTTAATTCCTAATACACACTACATGTTTTTTGCCCTGATATTTATTCAATTGCTCTCAATCACTATGTGTGAACAGTTCACATCTGGCATCTAGCATGCTAAATATCGGGACCAGTTGGCCAGTCAAAATCCTGTTGAAGTATTGCAAGCAGGTTTGACTTTTATTTCATTGATGAAGATGTTTCATGTTTTGTCTGCTTAGCTTAAGTTAATTTGTTAATGTTTCTTAATTCCAAAATTCAGACCTGCCTTGCATTCCAAAAAATGTTGAGGGGACAATGTAAGGCTACTAAAATAGTGAAAAAATGAGGGCATTACACAGTAGAAACATGAGTTAGAATAGAACAGAATGCTAAAAATGTAATAACTTCTGAGCTTTTTTTTTTTTTTACCAGAGAGGCGTTGTTTATAGTCCATGTAAGAGCCTGGGAGATCTTTTAAATTTGAGTGTGACACACACTCAACTGTGTTTTCCCCAATATACAGTATAAGGAAGTAGGTTCCCTTTCCTGTCTCCTGAAACAGATGATCATCTCTTTCATTTTTGAGGTATTGACTTGTTGGTTCAAACAGTTTGGGGACTTCCTATTTATTTTAATTTAATCCAATTACAGAGGTGTCTGCAAACTTAATTGTTGTAATTGTTAATTGTTGTTGTGAATTTTTGGTTTGGGTTAGTGTACAATATTGGGTGTAGACGGAGTAGAGAAGAGGGCTTAGCACAAAGCCTTGTAGAACTCCTCAGTGTCAGAACAGGGGAGTGGTGGGTTCCCATCCTAACAAACTGCCGGTTTGTTAAAAAATCCTTAATCCATCTTCATGTGTGCTGACTGACACCCAGGTTTTGCAGATTGGACACTAGTCTGCTGGGGATAACTGTATTAAATGCAGAGCTTACATCCATGGACAGCATCCTCACATATGTTCCCTTACATTCTAGGTGAGAAAGGGCAGCAAGGGGAGCAGTGTTGATTGTTTTGTGTGTTAACCTTGTATGTATGTGTTTTTCAAAGCACTTCATCACTGTGGAGGTGATAGCCAGTCT
>JAYDZG010000004.1:14302802-14322290 GCA_034509265.1 Microcambeva bendego | reverse complement strand
AGTAGTAGTAGTAGTAGTAGTATTATTATTATGGCAGACAGCAAATTACAGCTGACTAGTAAACGTATGTAGTAAACATGCAAGCAAACATATAGTAAATGTATTAAGAAGCACTCAAACGATTGTGAATATTAATGCTATTATTATAATCACATGTTTTCATTGGTCACAGATTTTCAAAATATTTAAGTTTAGTGAGATCCTTTACTCTAATTTAACCATTATTTAATCTTAAAAAAATACTTCTTAATATGACATGTATGCTTGTTAATACCAAACCTCTGGTAGTTTTGTAAGCGCATGTTGTGTAGGCACAACTGAAGTTGGATTTGTTCAAAAGCTTGTGATTTGCCTTGTGTTTTTCCAGATCTGTGTACTTACCACAATTTGTGAATAAATACAATTGTACATGTTTATACAAATTAAAGATCAATTATAATTAATTTACATTTAAGTTCCCCTCATGTTCGCACACTTATTTTTTGTGAGAGAAACTGTGCAGTAATGAATGTTGGCAGTGATGCCAAATTGCACCTTTGGTTTACTTTTAATCCAGCAAATGATGTTTAGCAATATTTAAATAATAAAGCAATTAAACCACCATGACCTACATGTTTATTAAAATATACATATCAGTATTTGTTTCTATCAGAATTTTTGCCAAAACCAAGAAACAGACATGAAAGAAGAGCATGACATGAGATTGACTTTGACAAAAAATCAGCCTTAAATACCAACATTTTTTCTGTTAAGTTTAATATTAGTTCTGTTGTTGTTGCAATTTGGTTTTAATTTGATAAATGAAAAACATATACATTTTCACTTTGTTTTTGTTTAGTTGTTCAAGACTTAGGAACACTAAAGGACTCTGAGTCTAAGACCTTTTTAGGATTTATTAGTAATCCCACATGATGTAACTTTGGCAGGGGTCGCAGCCTGCTTTGACACTGAAAACGAGGGTTGAGACCCAGAAAATATTGGGAACCAATGAGACAGACAATTAAACCCATAGTCCATATATATAAGCAGTGTTTTTTTCTATAAACTAGAATAGGAATTTGAATTGAATAAAAAAATGCTGCTCATTTTCGTCCACGACTGTATGTAGTATTTGTAAAATTTCTTCTATTTGTTAAGCATGTAAATTCTCTACATTTATTTATATGCTGAACCATCTTTCACAATCTTCCCAAAAAACCTCAATTTGACACAAATGCCACAACAACTGTAATCCTACCATAGTGTAGTTATGAGCAACGTTCAGCAGATCCATGCAGCCTTGTGCATCAGCAAACGAGCGGATCCCCAGGCAGTTCGAAGGATGCAGTTGTTTCATTAGGAAGTTACAGCAGACCTCAATAACTTGTGAGAGCTGGAGCAGGCATGCCGCGGCTAATAGGCTCTCAATCGTCTCTTCCTTTAACTCAAGGACACCTTTGAAGATAGAGGTGAAATTAAACATCCCTGAAACATTTTAAGCAGACTGGAAATGATTTATTTAAACCCTGTTATAGCAGATAGTAGCTACAGTCAGTACATAAAAAGACATTTAATACAACTTTAAATAGATGGATGAAGAATTATACTGTGGGTTTCAGGGATAATAATTAATTATCAAGCTTTTTCCTAGGTTAATACCATAAGATACATTCTAATTAGCAGGTATATGTGCAGTAAAGTGCTAGCGTAGTGAAAAAAGTATTTTGGTGATCATAGGGTTGCTGTTTCAACCCCTGAACCAATTGAGTTGCCGATGTTGAATCAGTTGTTGCTTTGTATCCTACAGAACTGAATAAAATGGTGTGTGATATATGCCATAAATGTACAAAAACAAACAAAAATAATAACTTAGCGGTAAATCAGTTGTATATGGTACCTTCTAGTCTCAACCATGGTATTTTTATTCTTATTCTTATTCTTATTCTTTTTATAATTATTGTTATTATTATTATTATTATTATTATTATTATTATTATTATTATTATTAACATTGTTATTGCTATTGTTATTATTATTATTATTAGTAGTAGTAGTAGTAGTAGTAGTAGTAGTAGTAGTATTAGTAGTAGTACACCTATCTTGACTTAATGGTGGGATAATCGTTAGTAAGTAATCCAACAGTGAATACTTCATAGTGCTGCATTAGTTAGTAGGAAAGAGGTAGATTGGACAAGCAAGAAGGAGCAAGAGCTGTCTAAGTGAAGAGAATAATTTAGAGCTGTATGCATTATTTTACAGGAAGCCAGAGGTTGTTTTGTTATTTTAAACTGTGCTTTTCAGACAAGGACAAGGTAAAAGTAAAATCAGGATAAAAAGATTTCACTGAAGAACTGTATGACAACATAATAGCAGCAACATAATAACATAAAAAAATCTGTGTTGCATGCGCCTGATGAAGCATGAAAAAAAATGAAATTATTATTATTGAAAAATCAACTAAATGTTTTATTTGAAGTTATTTTTTTGAAGTTGTTATCTAAAGAAAATCAGTAACTACAGTAAAAATTCAAGGAAAGTCTGAACCTGCCAACAATTTCTACATGTTGTGCACAGTTAATAACACAGACACACCAAGAATACTCATGTACACTGACCAGGCATAACATTATAACCACTGACAAGTGAAGTGAATAACACTGATTATCTCGTTATCACTGCACCTCTTAGTTGGTGGGATATATTAGGGAGCAAGTAAACATTTTATCCTAAACACTTATGTGTTTGAAGCAGGATAAATGGACAAACATAAGTATTTGAGCAAACTATAACACTCCAGCTCTTGTGTGGTGCTTCTGGGCTGCAGTGGTCAGTATACATCAAAAGTGGTCCAAAGAAGGAAGAGTGTGGCCAAGGAAAAGCTGGCCCGTGTGGTCACACCCCAACAGATGAGCTACTGTAGCTGTTTTATCCACAAAAGGACGACCAACATAATATTAGGAAGGTGCTCTTAATGTTATGCCCAATCGGTGTATTATCAACATGTACATACTAACCTGTATATGCAAAATGAACTAATGATCTTAATGCCTCTGGATCAACACCTTCCATTTTTATCTCGTCTTGTTTCGCCTCTCGTACATTGTTGGTGAACATGGCAGCGAAGTAGTCTGAAACTGCACTTAGTACAAGTCTGCCAATAGGAAGAGAATACATCACTACATATACTTCAATATTCTTTTATAAAGATTCATAAACGCAGATATTTGTAAGGGAAATGTTGATTTTTAGTTTAGGGGACTTTGAGTTACAAGGTACTACTGTATCTGTAATACAGTATAATAAAGTCGGCATTTATATAACATTTTATACAGTATCAAACAAACTAGCAGATTCTTACAACTCCCCTTAAATTAAGGAACCCCCAACCAAACAAAAAACCTTTGTTGATAATGCTGCAACCCAGATCAACAACCATGTGGCACAAAGTTTACCGCTTACCTTAGCTTCTTAGCAGTGTGTTGTTCCATTATGATTGTTATTCATTATTTTGTAAATGTGTGTATGCCCTGACACTTTGGATGTACATAAATGTATATAACTGTACACAAAGTGGATATATACATTGGAAGTGTGTTTAGTATCAATAACAAAAGGGGTTCACAGCTGTCCTTACAAAACCATTAAAGTGATTCTTTGCTGTGAGATGTGAATGATGCATTTATCAAAAGCCACCATGTGACGATGTATTTATATTCAGGTAAAACATGCAGAGCTGGTGAGACCTTGTTTTAATTTACTAGCACATTCAATTACCAAGTGAGTCTTAAGAGCACTCTCCTACTGAGTTACATCAAAACACTGAAGCTAAGCACATTTTTAAAAACACCAGCAAATTAAAACTGTTACTCTCAATGACTGATGCTTTGTCTGTGAATCGATTTTTGGTACATGACCTCAAGCAGTCTTTGATGAAGTATATAAAGAATATAAAACCGTTATATAAAGGCCATGACATGAAATGCAGTTGTTGTGTTTCAGTCTGTTATTTATTTATTCTCAGCAATAACTTCATCCTGATCTGTCCCAGTGGGTTTGAAGTCTACCCTGAAAATACACTTTATGTCATTCATCATTTTCTTTGACTAAAATCATACACAAAGGTCTACAATACTCTAAAGCTATAAAGCACAAAGACTATGAGCGTGGGTCTTTGATATGATGAAACATATCATCGGTGAAACATATAATCATATCAAAGTGTGAGACTTTGTTGAGTTACTTATATTAAAGTCAATTGCCAGGGTTTCTGTGAAGTGTCGGATCCACTAGTACCAAAAAGTAAAAATCAATGCATTGTAATGCATTTTAATCAACATTTAAGTCAGTCTGTAAAATGTAAAATAATTATTTCCTCCTTGGTATTCTAGTTATTATAAACCTTCCAAAATGTATGCACAGTGGTCTCTTTACTCTAAATAACAATTGTCAAACTCAAGACCTACCAAGTCATTTTATGATACCTGGAAGAGCTTAAAATACAATTAAAATGCCTTAAAATACATTCTTTGATATTTTGACACCAAACATAAAGTAATGTATGGTAAATTTAGTCTCCATGAACAACAAATTGTCATAAAATTTAAAGGCAGACACCCCTGCAGTTTGACACCCCTTCTCTACAAGTAATACAGTGGGTGATGTCTTGTGGTGGACAGGGGGATTTTTTTTTACAGGCTTGTGACCGGAACTACAATGCACTGGTTTGTGCATCCTAATGAGCATCCTCTGCGCTGGTGTGCTAGCAGAAAATACAGTAATACAATAATTACAGATTTTAATCTATTTTAACATTTTCCAACTATAGCTATATCTCCACCACTGAAAAACCTACATGAAGAAAATGTTCATCTTTTGGATCTTTTCATTTCAGAAGTGTTAGAGACGGAACTAATATTGACCAACCTGTGAGCAGGAATCTTGTGATCACCAGCTATCAAAAGCACATCACACAGCTGCTTGTGCTGCAGGTACGTCTCCATCTTGCGAAATGTCTGCTCTGCATGGTTTGTGGCCTGAAAGAACTCGTCAGAGCAGTTGGAGCTCATTTTAGAGTAACTGCTCAAAGTCAGCCTGTGAAGAAAAAGACAACAAGTGTTAGACAGGATTACGTGTACCTGGTAATGAGCTCAACTGTCTGTCCACTGTGAACTGAGATTTCATCTGCATTTTCATGAATGTCCATTGAAAATCAGTTTAGAACTAAACTTAATGCTCATTGATCAATAAGTTAAAAAGGTTGAATCTATGCCAGTGTCAACTTTGAAGTTATACTGCTATTATTGGTATATTAGAGTCTCTCAACTGGCCCAGGCTTTAGCCTTTGTAAACATGCCGTGTAACTGAAATAGCAAAATGCACTAATTAGAATAAATTGCTGTATACCACACCTTGTGTGTTTTCATGCCAAAATTTGCCAAGTAATTAATGATGTGCTGGTGAATAAAGCAGTAACGTGGCATATGGCAGTTTCCAAAGTGTGATACTGTATATCTCATTCCTTCACACTTGTCTGAGCTGAATTAAATCCATTAGAGCTGAACTCCGTAAATAAATGGATTGAACAGCGGAGTATACAGAAGAGACAGCTTACCATTTTTATTACAAACTCCCCCTTTTTTGATAGCTTTTCATGGCATCTGTCTTCTTCCCAGTTCTGTGATAATATTAATTCTGAGCTTCTCTCCCTGTGGACCAGTAGATTACATGCTTTTGCAGAGCATCCCAGTAATCCTTCAAACCCGTGACAAACAATCCAAAACTGCTATTTTGGTGCCCTTCATGGAGCAAATCCACTACTGACATTTAACTGTTTCTGAACCTCCCTTCTCAAAAGTTGTGTTTTCGTGTGTATGTGGAGGGGGTGTATTTGTTTATCTTTGGTATTCTGGCTCTTGGTATAATATTCTTACTGCCAGACTTATTAAGACTCTTATTGTCAACAATTTCCAGTGCTGAACTATCTACCATTACAAGGAACAAGTAAGTTTCCTGTTCTTCACCTCGTAATACTTCCAATAATTGTTTAAATCATATTTTCATATCTTTTGGATTGTTGCATAAAATTATCTCTTAAAATTAAGTATAAATAGAGATTTTTTTTAGATTTGTTTAATTTTAATTCTTTTAGAAACATTTCTGACTGGTCAAGCCAAAATGTTTCAGATGGTAAACCACTGGCTATGATAAAAAGGTGTGTAAAATTTTTCTAGTTTTTTCATTATCAAGTGTTATGAATTTACAAGGTTAAAACTGACATGATTTAAATCAAAGCCCAAAAATACCAAATATTAATACAATAAATAACAATAAATAAATTAATAAATAATATTTATATAGGCCTCTACAATAACTGTAACTGTAATGTAATGTAAATAACTGTGGGCTTGAATGTTAAACTCAGTATATATATTAAACGATGATAATAATAATAAGACTGATAATGTTAATTATAGTAATTATATAAATTACAGCATATAATTCAATATTAAATATTCAATATAATACATTATCATTATAGCAATTGTAAATACTAAATGGAACTGCTACACTGACCAAAAAAATAGAAACTGCCTCAGTAAAACATAAAAACATTGTCCCTATATTACACTCGGGTGCTAAAGATGTAATTACATAGTAAATCTCACTGCAGTCCACAGTGGAATCAATGAGTATATGAACTGCGGGTACATGAAGCAGTCAGTGTTCTAGCTGTAATGGCATGTGTGTACTGATATAATCATTTTCTTTTCTTCTCTTTTCTTTTTTAAGCATGCTGAAGTTCAAATTAGAATGGTTACAGAATTCACAATGTTTAAAATGAAGTCTAGAAAAATGTTTCTGTTGATGCTTGTCCGGAGAAATGAAACTACTGTTAGATTTAATTAAGATGTTTTCGTGTAGAATGCATGTCGCATCTGTATGGTTCATTATTGGTAACATTTGATATTTATGAGATGCTTCTGACCTATGAAATGTGTGTGGTTAGGGGGAGACGTGACATGATGTATAAAAATGGACATGTCTAAAAGATTCACAAACCTTACTGAAAAGATCGCTTTTAATAATTACTTTAAATTATAATTTTACTTTTCCTTTCAATTTTTTTGTGTGTCAGCAAGAGAGTCATAGATACCATGTTTTCAGTAGCTGCTTACCAGACTGCTAATCCTGCCCAACTTCGATATGTGGTTCAAGCCCTGAGGCAGTAAAGCCCCCCAATCCCTTTCTCCATGCCCCGCAGTTAGGATGTGGATTTGGTATTTGAAACAATTGTATGTGAACTTTTGAATAACCAAAATTTCAGCACACGTTAAGGGAAGTAGATATGCATGAATCTGAAAGTGTTTTATAGACTTTATTTTGCACTAATTGTCTACTACAAGGGTGGCCAAAGCATCAATCTCGATCTACCTGTTAATCAATAAAACAGGTCAACCTAAATCCAAGAGTATGAACCCCTGGTCTCTAAATTAACAGAATTCACTAGAGAAAGTAGTCCAATGTCAGCAATAAAGGACCAGCAGAATTGGTTAAAATATTTTGAATGTGTTAGTTCACTGTAAGACAAACTCTGTACAGAAATCAATAAAAAAACAGAGAAAAACATGCACTACTAAATAAAAAAGCTCCATGACTGAAGTTTGAAAGTTTTGATGTAATGTGACAAATGTCAAAAAAGCACTACACAAAAAAAGAATCTTCTTCCTAACTGTGAAGTGTAGAGGAAAGAGTATGGTGGAATAGGGTTTTTTTCACTCCCTCAGGGCTTCAATAACATATTGACGTTGGACAGGATTAGCAGTCTTAACAGCAGCTACTAAATCCAAGGTATCTGGTGAAGATATTTTGATATTTGTTTGGTTGTTATATTCATATTTGCTCTATGGCTAAATATGAATTCACCTGAGCAAGATCTGAAGGAAATCATTTGAAGTAAAACATGATTTGCAAGCGTGATTTACTTCATGCCACAGGGTCCCTATATTATAAATATTCACGAGTCACCGGTCGGCAATGACACAAATGGAATTTATTGTAGCATATTCTTTTGAAATAATTACTGAAGAAATCATAGTCTTACAATACTCAAATTGGTGTTGTTCAGCTTGTAAGTCCTGCCTCTCTGAACTCCCATATGCCTTTACTGCTTGTTTTCAAATTATATATGGATAGGTAATTTATTGCCATGCTGCTATCTGTGCTGCCGGGCATGCTGAATAAAAAATAAGGTGATGGTTGTAAAGATGGGAGATGCATTACTTCTGTGTCAGCTTTAAGAAAAGCAGAAAAGGACTTTTTTATGCCTCCCACTATTTGGGAACCAAATTGCTTTTGTATTACTCTCCAGGAGGCCGTAAATTTGCTGAAACTGTTTACTCTCGCCCCAGGAAATTGGCTTTATTTCATGAAGGCGAGGTATGCCATTGAAACCAAAGATGCTTAAAGTTGGAATGATCATGTTAAGTGCACAACTGACACATTAAATATTAGATATACATGCTGGGACTAATTATTTTTTCATGTTGTGCCCTGGCTTATATATTTCACATGTTTTTCACAACATTTTTTTTTTTGATTTGGTGATTTTCAAAATTGTTTTTTTTTCTTCAAATGTTTTAAATTTGTAAGTTTTCCCTTATTAACGAAAAAAAAGGAAATGAAAAAAGATGGCATACTCTTGACATAAAGCAAACAGATGGGTAATTTCTAGCCATATTTTAGAAATTATGTAGCCCCACATTAAAGCAGTCCTGGTTTATAGCTCCAGATTTATAAGACCACTGTGTCATTATTTTTAATAAGGGAAGTAGGCTGTTTCTGGAAGGCAAATACTACTTAATTGGATTATTTTCCTTGCAATATCTGACTCATAAGATGCAATCTGTAGTGTGTCATGCAAACTTTAATATTGTTACACTGGTGGGAAGACTACATAACCTAAAATATTGCACATCCATTCTATCCACTGGACTTCATTGTAAACATGTATGAATACACCATTGCTTTAAACTCTTTTGTTTGCTAAAACATCTGATCTACTAGTAGCTTAAAATTTAGCTTTATAAAGGTGCCTGCAGCTTTTGTTGTTTTTTTTCCTTTTAAGGCTCCAATCAAAATGCAATTTAACCATTTGCATTAGGTAACCAGTACTGTGGTTACACAGATAGGGCATAACATCATGACCATCTTTCTAATATTGTGTTGGTCCCCATTTTGCAGTCAAATTGGCCCAGCAACTGTCATGCACTGTTTATTCAGAACATTACCATCTTCGATAATTTGAGCTACAGTAGCTTGCCTTTGCTCCACATCTGCAAAAAGGAGCCTTGGCTGTCTATGACCCTGTTGCTGGTTTACCACTTCCTTGGACCCATTTTGATAGATACTGACCACTGCAGACTGGGAACATCCCACAAGAGCTTCTGTTTTGGAGATGCTCTGTCCCAGTCACCTAGCCATCACAATTTGGCCCTTGTCAAACTCACTCAAATCCTTATGCTTGCTCATTTTTCCTGCTTCTAACATCAACTTTGAGGACAACATTTTCACTGCCTAATGTATCCCAACCACTAACACATGCTCTGAGGAATAAACGTATTATTCCCCTGGCAGTGATCAAACATATTGAAAGAAATGTTTTATTTAGAAATGATCCATTTTATAAATTTCATCAGCTTACTTGTTTATTAAAAAACATTAACTATGATTTGCAGTTCATAATAAAGTTGTTTGTGAACTTTCATTCTATTTTTTGTTTTGGTCAGGGTCAGTTGGTTTGATTCCCCCAGAAATACTGAATGCACAGCAGGAACAATCCTTCGCAGGGCTTCAGTGGCCTCCACAGACATGGTCACTCATTATTCTGCTAAGACTCTTTGCCAGCCAATAGAACCAGCTGAGATTCAAACCCAGATGTCAGCGGTATCAGGCTAGCATAATGGATACCATGATTGTAATATCTGCTGATCAGACTGCTTATTCTGCCCAGCTTCAAAATGATGTTCAAGCCCCTAGGTTAGTGAAGCATCTTCATTTCACCTTCCAATGATTCAATGATTTCATTTTCAGTTGTCGCTTTATGACCTGGTGGTTGGTTGGGAACCTTTGTCTCCCTACACCATCTTGTTTGACAGTCAATAGTTCCTTCTTTAATAACCACTTTATGCTAGTTTGGTTCATACTAATCCAGGCCTTGTTATGGGATTTTTAAGTTCATGACAGGCAAACACCTAGCCTGACAGACGATTCCCAGGCGCAAAATTAAAAAAAAACTTTGAAGAAGATGAATGTGTGTACTTCTAAAATAGGATTAGAGCCGTTCACAGTCCCTCACAGTGATGTGTTGGTGAAATTTTTTTATCAGTCAGACAGTTTAACAGGGAACATAGTGCTTCAGATCATTTTCCTGCTGTCCTTCAAAGTCAGATGTGTTAAGTACAGAAGGGCTCAAGCTCCGTGTAGACTGAATCTGTATTTGTGTAATCCCCTGGATTTTTACTCAGTGATTTTTATTCGACTCAGATCATCTCTTTTGGAGATAATTCCAGTCATCAGCATTCAGAGAAAGAACTTTCTGTTAATATGCCCACAAATACACACAGTAGAGCTTTTTTGATGAAAATAAATGCCATCAAAAGATTCTGTTTGGAGTTTACATTTGTCAGCTAGATAATGTTACATAATTACCAATTTTTAGTTTCTTATGTGCATAACCACCTTTCGGCTAGGCGTCAAACCAGTACATTGTTGTGCCGCCCCCAAGCCCAGATAAATACAAGCATAAAAACCATGCCAAATCAACCATGCAGACCATCACTCTCAGTTCACCACTGCTATTCCCTAAATAAAGCTCTTACTTCTAAATTGCTGTGACTGTATTCAGTTGATTGATGGCGCCTGCATGGACATGGTGTTTGCTCTCTGTACACAAAGCTTTGATTTTGATTTACATATGAACTTACCTAACACAGGTGAAAAGATGTCAGTTTTGGCTCTCCTTAACTAAGACGATGATTGAAATCAGTATAGAGGAAGCATAATGCAATTAGGTAATTGGATATGCTAAAAGTTGAGAGAAAATGCATAAACAAAAATAAAATTATGATATTATTAATATTAATATTATTATTATTATTGTTATTACTGGACAAAAAAGCAATAATCATTGCGCTAAAGACAATCTTTTTACTAAGCCATCCAGTGGCAGGTGAAATTTCCTTACAGCTTTTGTTTGGAGGTTCTGTATGAGAACACTGAACTGCTGCTCATGCAATGAAAGAATTCTAATGTTTTCCAGCATCTGTTTCAGTATTCTCTGCTATGCCTTGGCGCTGTCTGTTCCTCGAGAGGAATCAAGCAACTCTAGTACCTGATATTACACTAAGCTTCTCACACCATGGCTGCTACAGCACTGTGCTGAAGCTGCTGTTTTTGTAAATAAGTGTAAGAAGCTGAGAAGATGCCTATCATTTGAAATGCGTAGCCTATTTCAACAGCCTTGAGAAAAGCATGTCTAAACCTCGAGTTTTAAGTAAAATTGGCTGGCAAATGTACCTGGAAAATGAGTTAAATACCAAAGTGAACATAACCACTAGAGACAATATTGTAGAAGTAGGAAATAAAGTAAATGTGACCTGTTTTTCTCTACTGTGGGGGTGTACTCTTTACATGGACGGCTTTTTACGTCATGCTATGTGCGCTTCCAAGAAGAAGGTGGTTCAAAAATCCAGATACAATAAACAAATGACTTTCGCAGGGGTTACGTTCCAAGAGCACCCAGGAATCGAGAAAAATGCAAATTTTTGATGTAGTCAAAAATATTTTTATTGCTTTAATCCCAAATACTGTATGCCACCAAAACACAATACCCTTAAAAAAGAATATAAAGAGATGCTTAAATACTGTTGTTACGCCACTGTGAATGTGACAGCCTTACAGAGTTGAAGAGCTAAGGCTCCAGCACCCCTCCCCAACCCTTATTAGGATAAGGGGTTAAAGAAAATGAACTGAACTGAGCTGAACATAAAGAAAACCCCAGAAGAAACCACGTCTGCTGTCTGAATGTTCGTTTACTGTATATACAGGGTGTGTTAAAAAAGAAAAAGAAAAAAAAATAGTGAGCCGCCTTGGTCTCTTATTGCCAACACAGGTATTCTAATAATTATTTACATTTTTAAAATTCTCCTCACAATGCTGCAATGTCGAGACATTCAGAGTCAGCGAATTTCGGTAAACTGTTGGTAAAAAAGGGTCTACTGTATTTTCAAATGTAAATCATTTATCATTGGTGTTTGATTTGTAGAAAGGTGTACAAGTGTCAATTTATTTATTTTCAAGTTCAGGCTAATAAGTGACAATTACAATTTCATGAAGAAACAGGTTAGTTGACATACTAGAGCATTGAGCAACCTGATTTCATTGGTTTGTCTGGGCACATAATTGGCAGTACCTACAGTTGACAAAAATGGCTTTGTGTCTTCTATGTGAGAAAAGACTAGACTAAGTAGGGAGGGTAACACAAGTGCAGAAGTGCATGAGCCTCATGTGCCATTCCATCAAAGCACCGGCTAAAAGAAGAGGTTGAGTTGGTGTTCATGCGCCATAAGGGACATGGAGTAGCCTAATATACCCTCCACAAACACAATCAGGATCCCCCAGAGCAGATGACTAAGGCTAAATTGGAAGAAAAAGGGAGGAAATGCATAAACTGAACACTTCTTTAACCTTTATGCATCCCATAAGAATGTTGCAAATGCCCTTAGAAATCCCAAAATCAATAGCAACAGGGAGGACACACTTTCTGATTATCAGTATAGGGCAGCAGCAATGGCCTATGGGTAAATACAGTATGTAGAGATGTTCCCCCACAGTGCTGGCAAAATTATTGCAAAAACATTTCGGTCTGGGTCAGCGAGGCTGGTCGTAATATAGAAAAAGGTTAATGAGATCTGATATTTAGATTTCAGCAGTGTCTGCATAAAAATTATTTGCCTATATCTGAGAGGGGTGATTCCAAAAGGGATGCAAACAAAAGAAAAATGATCATGAGTGGCAATTGATAGACACAAATGTACATCGGAAACCTTTATCTTTTAGAACTTTGTTTTAGAATGAAGAATACTCTCTTCACCACTGTGCAGTGGAATTGGTCCTCCACATTTAACTCAATCGGGGCAGTGAAGCGCACACATACACACTAGTGAATACACACTAGGGGGCAGTGAGTACACATGCCCTGAGTGGTGGGTAGCACTAGCTATCTCCCGATCACAAGCCCAAGTTCTCTAACCACGAGACCACAGCTGCCCCTATTATATGTATGAGCTGCATGCTTAATGTTGTCCCTAGTAAATATTGGCCTTGCAGTAGAAAAGCAAGTAGACAGTACATACTTGCCAAAATAGATGAACTACTAAAAGAGCTTGTTGGAGATCCAATTTCAAAGTCATGAATGTTTCCACATTTTATTTATTAAGATTTTTTTTCTAATGACATGATTTCCCTACATAGTCACCTGCTGATGCATTTTTCTGAGTCGTACCAGCTTTAAATGCCATGAGCAAAAAATGGTTGAGCACATAGCCACTGGTAGACTGCCGCTATCCCCTCAACATCACATGAAAATCGTTTTCTCTTTAAAACTTCCTTCAGCAGTCCTTAAAGGTGAATGCCACTAAATCATGACATGACCAATTACATGAATAAATAAATGAATAAACTGTATATTCTGCATGAAGTATTGTAAAACACAGGCTTATCACGTTTCCTTTGTTTAAAAAGATTGTAATTATAAAATAATACAATTACAATGTCATCATTTTTAAAGCTAGCTCAGGACACTAAGGACAGATGTTTATTACACTTTTCTGTGTTACAGTCCCGGCAGCTGCCAATTACGAGAAGACGGCAATTACGCTGAGGCTAATGGACATGTGGAGAGCCAGAATTACAATTTGATTGAATGTAGAGCTAGCCATCATGTTAGCAGGATTTATTGCTTGGCATTAGCATATTGAATTTAAATGACAAGAAATCCTGATGCATCAATAATGTGTGTAACAGTAGCCTTGCAAGAGACAACTGTTTACTTCAGCAGTGTATAAAAGATTTGTTCTATTTCTTTTTTTAGACTGTTTAGACAAGTGAATATTTTATCCTCAAAGTTAATGTGGTAAAAGGTGATGTGTTAATGCTGGTTCTAATAGAAATATGTCAGAATACACAGAGCATCACAATTGCTGGGCTGTTCCGGTAGCAAAAGAGGGACCAACACAATTTAAGGAAGGTGGACATAATGTCTGATCGTGTATACATAAAATTTTCCTAGGATTTTCTTTCTTTAATTTCCTTTGGGAATAATACATTATCTCTCTATCTATTTGTCTGTCTGTCTTTGTCTGTTAAAATATGCATAGGGTTTCAATCCTACCTGTGTTTCTGACTAAATGTGTTTCGTTTGCTTGGGGTTTAATTTGTTTGCACTAATTAAACTCGGCCTGAAACAAAAATCATACAGTCATTTATTTTTCTAACCACTTGTCATGGCTTGAAAGGGTGTCAGTCCATCACACACTCACCCATTCACTCATATGTAGAATATTTACATTTTTGGAATTGTGGCAGATGTAGAATACTATGACAGTCTACAGTCTTAACAGTGTTAACCTAGTGGTGGTGTTTGAACCAGCAACCTTCTGATTACTAGTTCAGCACCATAATTGCCACCAGAATTAAAGCGTATATGTTTTTGGGAGCTATGTGGCAAACAAAATAGCCAGAAAAAACACCAGAAAACATTCTTCTACAGACAGTGACCAAAAGTAAAATTTTACCCCAGGCTCTCAGAAACTCATGCAAAAATATAACAATCAAATAAAGCTAATCTATGTATATGTTAAATCGAACAAAATAAATGAACCTTCATTTCACCTTTCAATGGAATTTCAAAAGCTTCTTGTCTTATTATTTCATGCATAAAATATTTGCCTTTGAGGCAGGTTACTTTTTGCTCTTTCGTTTTATTTAAAGTTCTTTAAATCTTGCAAAAATCCCAGATTAGTCCCCAATATGCACTGAACATATAATTTATGCTGAAAACAGAAATGAAAAAAATATTCTTTCATCTCAGTGCCTTTTGGAAACTTCAGACATGTTTTCATCTTACTAAGCAGCTTGGTTTTTTGTTTGAGTTCAATCAGCAGTCAGACTGGTGCATAACATGACACATGGTTTGGATTGTCACAGAGGAAATATTTGCTCATTTAGCATACCTTTATGTTTTACAACATGTATTCCTACTCAAATGAGTGTGATATGTTCTTGTTTAATTATCTAAAATAATTCACAGTGACAAATGTCACACAACAGGCACAACTGTCAAGGTCAACAGTAACCGTTATTTTAATATCATATTTTACATTCTTTGGTTACATTTATCAAAGGACAATTACTGCTTATATTCATCAGTTTAATCTTCTCATTTAAAATACAGTCATGAATTATTTTGTATCTCCATTTTACCTCACTTGCATGTTTTAGGAGTTTGGGAGGAAACGGGAGCTTCCGACACAAACAATATTGAGATCAACAACGTTCAACCACAGAGAAATAAGCAACAAACCATTACTGAATATCATCACAGGGTTAAACTAAATATAATTTAAAAATAGTTAGTTGCACCAATAACACTAAAACGTATCTGTAAAATATGGTGGAGTACACTGGGATTCATGTTCAATAGATGCTTTTATGACTTTTACTGGCCAATGCCATTCTAGGTAGCAACACTTTTTTATGATTCATCTGCAGTTGAAATGAAGCTCGGCAAGCATACATGACTTACAGCTCCCGTCTGGTCAAGACAGTATCATTATTTTCCAAAGGCAATTGAGTTGGAATTGAGATATCATTCACGGTAACACCTGCTGACTCAGACCTCCCTGAGTCTCTTATTAAAGGGTCATGGCTAAATTTCCTCACACACAACTCCATCAAAGCCGAACTAGAGTTTTGGCAGCTCAGCAGAGGTTATACTGACTATAATGACCAGAGTTGTAATGATAACGAACTAATCAATATAGATAGATGTTAGTAATTCATGGATGACCAACAAATAGATGTTTGAGTAATGCTGTTGATCAAAAATGGCTGTTAATTACTGGGATAGCACAGCAGTAAATTATGCTAACTGACTGCCACTGATTTCTAAGGTTTTGAGTCCCACATGGTGCTATCGGCCCGGGAGACCTGATCCCCTATGACCTTGACAAGGATAATGGTTAAATATAAAAGTTAAATGAGAAAAAATTACATACCTGATGATTAATATTGAATCAAGAGTGGATTTTACCCATTAATGTCATGCAGAGAAACATGCCTTAAAAGTGACTAGATTTTGGCTGGCAGGATTTTACCCTCACTGCATGCACGTACAGGATTATTGCAGTTCGTGATTACCTTAACACTTCTGCCAATATATGCATCTTTTCCCAGTTTATGCAATTATGCATTTAAATCACTAAAATTCTAAATGGGGAGACAAGTATTCATTTCTGTCATAAAATCAAGAATACATTACAGACTTATAACAGACTGTTAAACTATTGACCTGTAAATATATGAAAATATGTATGTGTATATACTAAGTATATAAATATATTTCTCCACAAAATGTATGTGGGTATTTGCCAAATGGCCTAATATAGAGGTGGGTTAATGTACACTCCAAGTTATATTAAAAAAATTGTCAGGGAACACCATTAGTGGCTTCTTTATTATTTGTTTATCAATTTATTAACTTATTAATGTAAAATGATGTTTTTACATGTGTTTTGATTCCACTAAAAATAAGAAAATTCTAGAACCAAGTAAAAGGTAACATGAATATCTGAAACTGGAAAAAATCTTTTAGCACCGGATAAAAAAATCAGTTCGAATATCAGTCCAGCATTACCAAAAAACTATTTTAAACATACAGTAAAAAAATTAACTAATTAAACATTAGGAATTACCCTTACTGGCTTATTACGTAGGCTAAATACAAGCTTCATGACTTTCAAAGCATTCAGATGGCTGTTCAGTTCAAAATATAACTTGATATCTTGTCACTGTGGTATACACATTAGATAAGACCCAAAAGAATCAATCAATGGTATTTGTCTCACAAGATACTAAAAAAATCCCAATAACATAGTACAGAGGAACAATGATAAGTTTTGCAATCAACTTCCTAGCTCTGGGAATTATGAATTGATTTAGGAATCTGCCTCTACAACATTTAGTCTCTAAACATTTAGTCACTCTTGCTGGTGATACTGTTAAATGGGTATACAGTGCATTCATTTTCTTTCTTCTGTCGTGGTTTATGCAACTCATAATTAATGTATGAGAATCTGGTCTCAAACCAGCCAGGGCTCAACCCCTTCTGTTTTATGAATGATCATGGTGTTACTAGATACAGCATGGAGTATTTTCCCAGAAAAATGTTTTATTACAATTAAAATGTTCATTTGCATCGCAAATTAGGTTTAGTAGACACGTTTACATTCAGCTGTTTGCAATAAAACAAACAAGAACAATTAATAGAACAATTGAATTCCCCCAAAATAATCCCAAAATGTTATTAAGGGGGTTGTCTCAATCACATCTAATCTAACTTAAGAGCTTCAGAGCTTGAGATAAAACACACCTGACCTGGCTAGGGGTTTGTGCAATGTGACGTTTCGTTGCATATTTTAAAAAATGGTAAGTAAGCTGTCCAGAAAGATAAGAAAAGACAAAATTCATCGGATCTTCCAAAAAATACCATTGGAAGCATAGTTTGCAAATTCAAAGTCAAAGGAACACTGGCTAAACTACCTGGACATGGTAGAAGAGCCTATTTTCAACTGTCATAATATTTCTGAAGAGCCAGATGGTCTAACCCTCAAATGACTGCAAACACACCTGCAGCAAGTTATATTGCAGATAGCACTGAGGTTTCAGCTACCACAGAAGGGCCCAGAGCTAGCCTCAACAATGAACTAAATATCTGACACACAGTTTTAATAAAACTAAACCTTTAAACAAGGCAGCATTGTGGTCTTGAGAATCTGAGTTCCAACCTTGCTTCCGAATACAGTGTGGGTTCAAAATTGGTTTCTTCTGTCTAACTAAATTGAACCCCCTGTGTTGCTTTCCATGGTCGAAAAAGAGATTTAATTTGACATTTAAAGTCTTTGCAATGCATTACCTGTGCTGTTGGAAAAGTTTAATAAACTCAAACCAGAACAACTCTGTCAAGATCTATTTTCTTACACTTGGGGTGTTTGAAAACTTAGTGAGCTTCACAGCTGTTTTACTGCCCAAGTAGACAGCTGTCACAAGACATTGACTTGAGAATAATCTTTTTCCCACTGTGCAGTTGGACCAGTTAGGGGTAGGGTGCCTTGCTCAAAGGCACTTGACCCACTGTGGCACTGTGATTCTTGACCCACTGTGGCAATCAAACCGGCAACCTTTTGATCACAAGCCCAGATCTCTAACCACCAGGCCACGGCTGGACCATCTGGCTCTTTGGAATATTATGGCAGCTGATAATAGGTTTTTCTGCCACGTCCAGGTAGTTTAGCCAGTGTTCATTCATAAATATGAATTTTAAATATGCAATCAAACGTCACATTCAACAAACCCTCAGCCAGGTCAGGTGGGTTTTATCTCAAGCACATCGGATTCAACTAATGAAGCTATTAATACGTTAGATCAGATGTGATTGAGACAACCTCCTTACTGACATTTTGTGATTATTTTGGGGGAAATCAATTAATTGTTCTATTAATTGTCCTTGTTTGTTTTGTTGCACACAGCTGAATGTAAACTTGTCTACTAAACCGAATTTGCAATGCAAATAAACAATTTATATTGCAACTGTAAGTAATAAAAAAAAAATTCTGTGAAAATACTCCATGTTACTTATAAGTCATGTTATTCAAATGCATGACTAAGACAGTAATTACATCGGCATCTACTTACATCTTCCTCCGTGTACTGAATGTACAAATAAATGGCACCTGTACAAGTTAATACAAAGTAAACATCTGTGATACTTAATTTACATTTAGAAAGGGCAATTGTAACTCCTTCGATGCTCCTTTATTATTCATTCCAAATTATATTTAATTTTAATGTATCTTACTAGGCGGCACTTTAAGGCATCTTGTTCTATTCGGGATCAATTATCTTGAAAAAGATTCTTCCTAATCATCTTTCAGCAAACAACTAGCACTACATGAGGAAAATGCAATTACAATCAATTTCAATGCTTGCTTATTTCAACTAATGAATATAGATAATGAACAGATAATGAACATAGCAATATATTGCTAAAACATGTTAGATAGCCTCTGTTACAGCATTGATGCCAAAATTGTATCCACTATAAAAAGGATCTTTTTATAATAGTTTCGTGTTGTAACATTGGGATTATGCATCAAACAATAATACATAGAAAAA
>JAYDZG010000004.1:14238892-14252624 GCA_034509265.1 Microcambeva bendego | reverse complement strand
CCTTTCAAATTGAAATCCACATCTGGCATGGAGATCTTTGGACCAGAAATGGATGGCATCTTGAATTTTGGACCCTTAATTTTGCCCTCAGGTCCTTCAATGTCGACTTCTGGGCCCTCAAGTTTTACCTTTGGTGCCTTAATATCCCCTTCAATTTTTGGTACAGACACATCTACATCACCCTTCAATTTTGGGCCTCTCAGGTTGAAATCCACATCTGGCATTGAGACCTTTGGACCAGAAATGGATGGCATCTTGAATTTTGGACCCTTAACTTTGCCCTCAGGCCCTTCAATGTCGACTTCTGGCAAGTTTACATCTATGGCTGGTGCTTTAATGTCAATATCAGCTTTGGGAAGATTTACATCAACTTCAGGACCCTCCACATTTGTCCCCTTAATTCCAAATGATGGCATTTTGATCTTTGGCATCTTGAAGCCTCCTTCAGGACCTTCAATGTCAACCTCTGGGCCCAAGACTTTGACCTTTGGCGCAGACACATCTATATCACCCTTAAGTTTAGGGCCTTTCAAATTGAAATCCACATCTGGCATGGAGATCTTTGGACCAGAAATGGATGGCATCTTGAATTTTGGACCCTTTATTTTGCCCTCAGGTCCTTCAATGTCAACGTCTGGCAGGTTCATATCTATGACTGGTGCTTTAATGTCAATATCAGCTTTGGGAAGATTTACGTCAACTTCAGGACCCTCCACCTTTGTCCCCTTAATTCCAAATGATGGCATTTTGATGTTTGGCTTCTTGAAGCCTCCTTCAGGACCTTCAATATTGACCTCTGGACCCTCGACTTTGACCTTTGTTGCATTAAAACCCCCTTCAATCTTTGGTACAGAGACATTTACATCACTCTTTACTTTAGGCCCACTCAGACTCAAATCCACATCTGACATGGAGACCTTTGGACCAGAAATTGGTGGCATCTTAAATTTTAATCCCTTCACTTTTTCCTCAGGTGCCTCAATATCAACATTTGATGTTTTTATATCTAAAGTTGTTCCTCTTAGTTCAATATCACCTTTGGGAAGATTCACATCCACTTCAGGACCCTCAACCTTTGGCCCTTTAATTCCAAATGATGGTATCTTGATGTTTGGCACCTTAAATCCTTCTTCATACCCTTCAATATTGACCTTTGGACCCTCAAATCCGATCTTTGGAACCCTAATATCCCCCTCAATCTTTGGTACAGACATGTCTACATCAGCCTTCAGTTTAGGGCCTTTCAGATTGAAATCCACATCAGACGAAGAAACTTTTGTACCAGAAATTGATGGCAACTTGAATTGTGATCCCTTCACTTTACCATCAGGTACTTTAATGGTAACATCTGGAGTCATGTCTGGGGATTTTATGTTGATATCAGCTTTGGGAATATTAATATCAATGTCTTTTTCAACTTTTGAAACTAAAATGTCTATTCCTCCACCTGATTTTTTACCCTTCACAAAAAGGTCACCTTCAGGTTTAGAGATCTTTGGACCAGTGATGGAAGGCATACTGACATTGACCGTTTGATCTTTTAAAACAGCCTCAGCTTTGCTTAAATTTGCATTCAGAGCTGTGCCACCAACGTCTACATTTGGAACCTGTTTATCTACTTCAACTTTGCTTATTAAAACACTATGGTCTCCCCTTATATTTGGAGCCTTAACGTCAATTTGTGGACCCTTTAATTCAGACCTACTTATGTCTACTGTGGCATTTCTTATGTTGACATTACCTCTGAGAAAGCCTTCATCTACAATAGGTGGTTCAATCTGTGAACCTTTAATGGCAAATGAAGTCGTTTTTATTTTAGTCATCTTAAATCCACCAGGTGCTTCCTCAGTGTGAACCACTGGACCGGCAATATCCACTTTATGGTGTGTAGTATCCAACTCTGGTTTTTGAACTAAAACTGTGAGTTCACCTTTCATTTTTAGTTCTCGGTTTTTATCAGACAAGGAGAGAGATGTTGCCTCAAGTTCTGGGCCACTGACACTTCCCTCCAGTCCCTTTGTGATGTAAAACTCTGTTAACTTTGGGCCTTTGACACTCAAACTTCCTGAATCTATATCTCTAAGTACTTTCACATTTGATCCTTTCACTCCAGTTTCACCATCCTGTGTAAAGATAACTTCATGCTCTTTTAAATGAGGAGTAATGCTTACCTGACTTCTCTCCTGGTCTACACCTATTCTTACATCTCCTTGAGCATTTTTACTCATCAGTCCAGTGTCAGACATATTTATTCTTAAATCCTTTCCACTTACTTCTGTTCCTTTCGTTATTGAAGATGTTTTGATGTGTGTTGTAGTCCAGTGCTCCTCAGAAGAACCAGTGTGCCCCGTTTCACTTTTTCTACCTTCCCCCGAATCTATACCTTCTGCTGCACCAACGCTGCTTATAATGCTTTCATGAGGCAATCTGATCTGAGTGCTCCCATCAGAAATAATTTTTAATTCTGGGTTTGAAATATCAATCTGTTGATTGTCATATCCTTCAGGTATGTCCACAGTGTAGGTAGTGATGCGACGAGTAATGGTTGTAATGGTGTTGCCGTCACTGCTGGTGCTGCTGTGACGTTCTGTACGTACGTCAACTCCCTCCGCCAGATCCTCAGACTTCAGTCTGGGCTTAATCTTTTTAGTGAAGATTCGTCTGTACTCGTCATCATCCCCACTCTAAGACAAAAACGCACAGACAAATGAAGGAAAGATGCATGCTTCATTTTTTAAAACTAAATCCACAGCAGGGTTGTCATGACACCAATTATTTTACATAACATGTGAGGACTTAATACAATTTTGTTCATTAATTAAATTAATGTTTATTCTTGATTTGTTTTATTGAAACACTAAATGATTTGAGACATTAAGAAAGTGAACATAATACTATACAGTAAACTAATAACCAAGTTTTTGATTCAAACATAACTTTTTTTCTGTATTAACAAAGCCTGGAAGTTTCATTGCCTGTATAAGGTTTTTCAGATCTACCATAATATTTTCCTTTTAATTAAATACATTTTAAAAATAATTAATTAGATTGTTTGATTAAATGTAGTCATTGCTATGCTTTAAGAAAATTAAAGTAGTACTGATCCTGTTGAAGACAATAGTTATTTTGAATGGGCATTCCACAAATGCGTAATATCCTATTTAGATATTGATGCAATATAGGCTGCAATTAACGCAGTGTGCGCGAGAGTGAGCGATAGAGAAGGGAAGAGACATGCAAAAAAAGTTTTAAAAGGTTTTTGGATATAAATCACGGTTGCAATCTGGCAACCCTCTGAATGATGGCACAGCATATGAAAGGGAGAGGCAAATATAGCAAGACCAAAATGTTTATACTTATATATATGGATGTGTTTTAACAAAATAAACCATGTCTACAATATTTTCACTCCGTTACTCCTCACTGCTGGATCGCTTAGCAATTTCAACTCTATTTTCACTTTATTTTTGCTTTTTTGTACTTGAACATCACAAACTTTTATAGTTATGTAATAAGTTTTCAATTTGTAAAATGTAAGCTTCCAATCATGTGGCATCGGTTCCTATTTTTAATTACATATTTAATCATTATCTTTTTTTAAAAGACTTTGTGCACTTTAATTTGTATTATTTAATTGAACTTTTTCTTTTTATTGTGATTATGCATATTTTTTCAAATACATTTGATTAAGCTATCCAGCTTCAATCGGAATGTTTAATTGTTCATTATTTTATTTTGATATAGAAACTTAAATAATATAATAACAAAACTTTGTTATATTAAGGCAGAGATGAATGGTATGACCTAAATAACCATTGACTAGTCGACAAAGTGAAGGAAAAAAAATCGAACATGAAGCATATTATGAAAGAATATACATAAAGTATACAGTCATAGAAAAAATAAGAGAGCAGTAAAAAATTATCACTTTTACTTTACAATTTCTAAGTGATTGACAAAAATGAGCAGCATTGTTTTTTTCTATAAACTAGAATAGGATAGGAATAGGAAGTTGAACCGAATAGAACAGAAAAAATGCTGCTCATTTTTGTCAAAAACACACTTAGAAATTATAAAGTAAAATAAAGTGATTATTTTGAAGTGGTCTCTTTTTTCCACAAATGTATATGAAAAATAATCAAACAAAGTAATTATGTCAAATGCTCAGTGTGTTCCAATAAAATCCTTGGAAGTAAGCTTTAAACCATTGTCTTGATGGAAAGTCTGAAAGACAAGTTTGAGAACTTGGAAGAACTTGGTACAATGATGCATCTAGACAAAAAGGACTTGAGAATCTTCTTAAAGCGACTGTCCTTTTGTTTTGAATTTATTGTTTGATTAAAGCCATGTATACACATTTGTATCTCATGGCAAGATAGGTACATGTATGTTATGTGCAGGTTATTAATTCATGTTCTTTCAGAAAAAAAGTAAACATTTATCACATAAGCTTTTTTTTCACTTTTTTTCTATAAATTTGCATGTGAATAAAAAAAAAATTAACACTAAGTAAAGTACACGAAGTAAAACAGAGCTAGTAAATCACTAAAAACATCTTACTAGGAGGATGTCAGGACTAGATCCACTAAATCCAGCGCGTCCCTCCCATGACAACGTGCCCATAGGAGAGCGACAAGGTGATTTGTCTCCTGTCTTGTTTTGTAGCTTTAGTCCAACCTTGTGTCGATTAAGAGTCTTCAACAAGTCAGCTGTTTCTTCTGAGCTCATGTTCTCGAAGTAAATTGTGGCACCTACAATCTGATCACCTGAAAAAATAAAAGCAATGCATTTTGGAGAAATCAATGCATTGCATCTAGCAAAATTTTAAAGTAGAAGTTACCGATTTTAGCCTGCTGAACAATGATGTGCATGTTACGTACCTTCAAAAACTTTCCCAGTGTGAGCCGCAGGGCTTTCTTCTTTAACTTGTTTGACAAAAATCTCTCCATGACCCTTTTCCTCGATCGTGAGCCCATGTTTATCAGCACCCATCCACTGTGGGAAAAGCACCTCCCTTGTGTCCTCTTCTTCAGCCATCTTCAAAAGGAGGGGGGAAATGTATGATTAAATTGTATACCTAATGTGACCGTTTCTAAATCTTTAAACGCAAGTGTCTGTTCAAATTTTCAGTACTTTTATACAACCTGCTGTTCTCTAACAAGGAGCTAATGGAGAAATTCACAACAGGTATTTGATCCACAAATAGAGCAATGTATTTCCTGGTTCAAGAAGAATTGGTCCTTCTCATCATGCTGTACACATTTTGACATCATGAGACCAAGATGACACCTTTCAATTGATCAGCTAGCATGGAAGTGGCCACTAAGCTTAGTGTCGCAGAGTGTCATCAGCAGGCTGCAATCCTGCTGGGTCAGGTTAATCCTGATGCTGGAAGAGTCACAAAAAGGTATACCACACCGCCAGACACAGACTCCATCGTCTTACATGGGCAAGGGAGCATTTACCCTGGACAAGGGACCAGTGGGCCTCAGTGCTGTTCACTGATGAAAGTCGATTCATGCTGAGCAGAAATTATGGCTGCCTACGATGTTGGAGACATCAAGAAGAGCGCTATGCATCAGCCACTGTTGGCCTTTGGTGGTGGTGGGGGAGTTACAGTGTGGGCAGGTGTGTGTAGTTAATACAGAACTGCCCTAAACTTTCTTAATGTGACAGTGACAAGCCCATACTACTTAAATAACATAATTAATCCCGTCATTGTGCCTCTGCATAAACAACACAGGTCTAATTTATAAGGACAGGGTAGCCTAGTGGGTAGAGCTTTGGGCTATCAACCTGTAGATTGATGGTTCAAATACAAGTTCTGCACCCACTGTTGGGTCCTTGAGCAAGACCCTTAACCCTGTCTGCTCCAGGGGCGCCATAAAATGGTTGACCCTGCACTCTGGCCCTAGCTATTTTTTTTGTTGTACTGTACACATCTGCATATGTGTAATGCTATGATACCTATGATATCAGCTGAATCACCATGTAGAGGCTCAAAACCTCAATGACCCTAGGGCCACCCCTCAAGAAGAGTGGGATGCCATGCCTGAACAGACAATAAGTGAACTTGTGAACAACATGAAATGTCGTTGTCAAGCTGTAGTTGATTCTCAAGGCAACATGACAAGTTATTGAAAAAATCTTTTGTTTCGGGCATATGTTGGCTTATGTTTCAATAAATTGTTTGAGATGAGGAAATTGCCATCGCAGGCTTCTACTTAAATGCCCTACTTTCATGACATAATATCACTGTAGCATGAGTTTTTATGTTCTCCATAAATTTCCATCGGAAGCCAAATATCCATAGCTTTTTGTGAGAAGTCTATGTGGGTGTTTATTTTCAGGTTGACAAAATACATTGCCTCAAAATGAAAAAATGGAATTTGTGCTTTAGAAGGATTGCAATAAAAACAAATAAAATAAAATAAATGTATTACACAGTCTTAAATCATAAGAGTGACAATGTTCTATGAATGGATGAGGAAGGGGCTGCACAGAGAATCCTGCCTCAACTCAATCCCCATATGGGGAGTAAAACTACCATTAGACACACACTACGTCTAACTTGGAGTTTTGCTGAAACAGTTGTGCTGACCATATGAACAACTTGTATTGCTTTGCCTTGGTGCCATTTCAAAAAATTAGTTATTCAAGACCATAACAAGATATGGAAATTAAATACACACTACCCCTGTCCCCAAGGGTTTGAAACATTAATTCTGAAGAGCTGAATATATTTGTCTCATCAAGACTGGGATTGATGTATGATGATAATTTATCAAAGATGTAGCTCACCACACCAAGCGTACCTAGTACTCACTAAAACGCAGTTTGATGCACATTGTTAAAAATCTGTAAAATTTTTTTTACTTAAAATTAGACTAAAGGAAATGCAACTTAAGGAACTAAATTTACCAACACAGATACAACTAAAGACACTGTTGTCAAAATGCCTTTGAAATATATTTGAAATAAAAAAGTACATTATAATTAAGAGTATTTCTAATTGCACCAATGTCAGTGTGACTGGAGATCTACTTCTATAATATTCATTTGCAGTCTGATTTCTAGAAACACCAGGAATTAAAATTAAGCCGATTTAGTTAAGGAGGAAAATAATGCAGCTACAAAGAAGCAGAAAGAAATAATACAAACAAGGTCAAAGCAGTTACCCAAAGAAAACTTGGATTTGCATCATACGTTTGGATCACAAATTTAATTTTAATCAAGACTCAACCATCACATTCAATTAGCTTTTGGTACATCAAATAATGTATGCATGCAGGTAATGTAAATATATTTAATTCATTAAAGTAATTTACCTTTTCCAGTGTTTTCTTTTTTGTTAAACTAAATTATGGGCAGGTGTGTTCAAGTGGGCAATTGTGCAAATTATTCATGTACAAATCAGATGATCAGTAAGGAAAATGCACATAAAATGTAGTGTTGCTTATGTTTTTTATTGTAGACATTAAAATAAGGTACATTTACAGTACATGTAAATAAAATAAGCTGTTTAGATGACCGCAATGATAACTGTCTTATGATTTATTTATTTTTAATTACACTCTTGGATTAGTTCTCCTTTTCAAAATTATAAATAAAGTGTTACTTGTGTCTGTAAATAAAAGTAAAATGCAGAATCTACTTGTGCCACAATATACTAACTTTATATCTTTATGTCTTTCTTCTTGAGCTTCCACTGGGATGGACTGTGAACAGCCCTGGAATTTCCCTCTGAAACGAAACAAAATTAAAACATTGTAAACATTGTGTAAATATGTAGAATGATTTTTAACAACACAATCATTATCAACCTACCAGGAAGAACTGAATACATTATTACACACCACTAGATGGCATTGAAACGTCCATTCAGAATTTACCATAAAAGGTTTACATTGAAGTGTTTTTGCAGCAATAAAGATTTGGTTATTTGTATTAGCTAAAAAACTTTTAAATCTAGCTTTTTCTATTAAAGTATGAAGAAAAAGAATACTTAAAGGTGCAGGGGGGCTTAAATGGGCCACTGAAATGCTGTGCATATATTGAACAGATTAAAGTATGAAATGAGGTGGATGCTCAGTAATATTTACAACCTAGTTTAGCCAAACAAAAAACAAAAGTCCTGTTCTTGTGTTTTATTGCTGCATTATTGAAGTTATTCTCTTAATAAAGTATTATTAAGTTTTACAAATAAGTATTCTTGACCAAAGACACAACAATAATCAGTAAAGTGTCGGCAAGGAGCACTCTGAGCAGTCAGATTAAATAAAACAACTCTAATATGGGGATGTCTGCGTGATTATTATTTATGGAAAACATGTGGGTCTGTCATTCCAGCTTCAAACACAGACAGCTTGTTGTTTCAAGACTACCACCCCCTCATGCGTCCACTCAGCTATTAGCTATGAGACCTTTTGATGAGAAATGAATACACCTACATGCATATTTTATGCAACAGTGTAATCAAGCTTGTCTTTAATGTAAAGCGTTCACAACCAAATTGCTCAATGATTGTGTGTTTTACTAACAACTCTAAAATTGAGCTTTGCATTAATGCAGTAGTTCTTTGTTGTGTAAACTGTAATACATTTATTTATTGAAATTAATGTCACGTTTTACACTTTTATGACAAACTGTTAGTGACTTGTAATGGACAATTTTGTATGTCTGGCATGCCTATGAACTGTGGGAGAGAACCGGGCCCCTTGATGAAACACACAAGAATCAGGACCACTACACCGAGGAATCGAAACACAGCTCTTATTGCTTGTGTCACCTTATTGCTCTGAGGTGACAGTGCAACCCGACTGAGCCACAATTCCTCCTGAAACTGTGCTTAATTTGGGAATGTTTTAATAAACAAACCCCATTTCCTTTTTATAAATATCCACAATAAACCAAACAAAATCACTAAAGTATTCTTTAGAATCTTTAACTGCAAACCTAGGAATGGTTGTTGCAACAAAGCGCCTCAAGGTTATAATCCATGAACTTCCCCATTGTGGAAGTAATAAAATATTCTTATGAATTAATAATCGAAAAGTACTCAAATGTTCAGATGTTTACATGTTCAGTATTACGTACAATACAACAGAGATACAGCAGGAGTTGCTGTTGCAACAACTAATAGTGAATTCCCCAAAGGCTTCTCCTTCAGACACTGTAGTGTCAGTACATCACCAGCTAAGGTGCATATTAGACCATTGTGTAAAGACATAAAAATATAAAGCAGTACAAACGATTTTGAATCGATTTATACGATTTGTTCATTTTCTTTTGAGGGTTCAATTATACAACTACAGTGGGCCTTAATCAAACCAATGGTTGCACACGTCACAAGGTAGATTTCATAAAATAAACATACTCTCTCTACAAATCCACACTGTTGAAACGTGACTTCCTGAGAAAAGATGTCACCTTGATGGCAGCATGAATTTCACTAAAAAATTCATATATGCCCCAGTGTCACGGGTACCTTCACATCACCCATGCTCCAATTCTAGCTTTTACTGCATTTACTTTTACACATCAGTGACACTTGACCACTTAAATATAGCTGTACTTGCTCTGACCCTGTTATGACACTGTCAATAAGATAAAGTTGATAAGTGACCACAGAGAAAAACTCTTCTTTCTGCTGTTGTCTGTTAAATAAAGATTCAAGAGAATGACCAAAATCAGATACTTCATTTTACTGCATTGAACTAAATGCCCCAAGTGTTTTTTTTGTAAATTAGGTTTGTAAAGTCACATGAAGACAGTTGAAGATAATCAATGAAGTTTGTTGTGACAATATACAGCAGACCTATCATTTCAGATCTCTAAATAATATCACATTTTCTTTTTGGCTTGGACTCAATAATGCTAGGTCTATTTTTCTTAAAATATAAACATATCCAGCATCTTTAACCCAGGTTCAAAAATTAAAGATTCTGTTTTCAACCAACATAAATAGAAAAAAACTTTTTAAAACGAACCAGTGACTAATTAAACTAATTTTCAGACATATACTGTTGAATGAGTATGACTGGATTCAAGCTCAGATATATATGTAACAAAACTTTACAGTAACTAGACTGTATTGTAACAACAATAAACAATTTAACTGGCCCATTAAAGTGCCAATTAAATCCCGATAAAGCTATAGATCTGGCCAAGAATCTAAAAGGAACCGATAATCTAGCCTGGGAGTTTGTAATTACAGCTGCAAATTTAAAATCTTCTGACTGAAATAAAGGTATGCAGACCAACCATGAACCATGTCCAATGTGATATTAAATAGCCAATACCCAAAAGGCTGGCCATATAGTATCACCTAAACATCTAAACCATTAAAATAAAGTAATAATTAGTTTTACAGCAAATAAAAACTATAATATGTAAATCAAAAAAAAATGTGAGAGGCTTTCCAGATACAATATAAGGGTCCCACTGCACTGCCACTTATACCAATAGGGGGCAGCTCAATTATACCTGAAGCTTTTGTAATAAAAAAAACAAGGATTCAAGTTCAAGAAGTGTCATCCCAAACTGCAGAAGCTAAGTGCTTATGAATGCCCACCCAATAAGGTGGGTAGTCTACAAACAGCATAACCTGATACAAAGAAGAATTAGTTGGGACACAACTGTTACAAAAATTGTATTTTGATATTGCTCCTTCAACTATAAAATGTGTTGTTTTACACTTTGGTTACATCGAGAGACACACGGTAGTTAATCATTACACAAGTTTCATTAGGTCATGGAAATGTAGTATCTCCAATGAACCTCATATGCATGTTTTTGGATTGTGGTAGGAAACCTGAGCACATGGAGTAAACCCACACAGACACAGGGAAAACATGCAAACGCCACACAAAAAGGATTCGAGCCTTCCCACCTGGGGATCAAACCCAGGACCTTCTTGTGGTGAGGCAAGTCACTGTGTCGCTCTCGTCAGTTCAAAGACTGATATTGTATTTTTCTTACAATAAATTAGGTCTTTTAACATCTATAGTTCCTAATATCATGAAAATACTCAAGGAGTCATGAACAACCTTGGTGTAACAGCCAAGGGTGACACCTGCTCCTGACTGAGCATGACCAAGTATTGTTGGAGAAATGTCATGCTGCCATGATGGACATTGCCACATGGGCTTCGGGGTACTTTTACTGCAGATTTAGTGTTCCAACTTTCCTTGAAATGGTTTGCCGCTTAAAACATGCCACAACATATAAGGGCACAATAGTTAATGGCACACACCTTGAAAATTTCTGATTAGAAACGTAAATGCCTCATTCTGAAAGACTGATCTTTACTAAACTCTGGGGGGAAAAAACGAAGCTCCTATTAATACTTTTAGATGTCTTTACTGGCCTGTAAGTAAATATGTGCCAAAGCACCTATTTGTCAATCACATTTCTTTTAATACTTCTTCAGATGTCTGTTCATCATTTAACAAAGCAACAGGATGGGAAAACATACAGTGCTGTGTTGTTAACTCCCAAAAAGGGATGGGTTTGTTATTACTCTCCCATACCAAGAATGTTTTATCAAGATGCCACACCAGTCCTCCAACTCAAAACAGAATCCTAGCCACAAGCCCAAGGACAGTGAATGGAAAGGAAGGAGAAAACATATGTACACTTTATGTTTTTCCAACTAATAAACACTAGCAATACATTATTCAATAATATCCCCAACAGATAACTTGGACCTTTTCTTCAGTGGGAGTATCCAACCTTAAAACACCATTTTATAAAAAAAGGAATACACTCTGGCTCAATTCCAGCAGTGTTACGTGTGAAAATGGGCATTGTGAGCAGGTGGTGGGGCGCAAAAGGGCGGGTATGAGGTGTCAAATTTCCCAGTGGAGATATTTAACTGTGGGCATTACAGTGGTCAAGCACAGTTTTTAAATCACAAAATTCCACAAATGCTCTGTAGTTCCGATTAAGTACACAAATGCTAGTTTATGCACAGACAAATCCAAATATAGGCCATTTTAATATTTTATTATTACAAAACAAAAACATCTGGAATAAGCCTTTTATTTCCTTGAGGAAAATTATCTTAAAGCAAAAAATCTGCTAATGGATTTAAACAGTAACTAACAATAACTATTATTTAGTAGTTGTTTGGAACAGTCAGTTCTTATATGTACAAATAATAAAATAACTACAAAGTAATTTCTGTGCCGGCCACTTGAGTATACAAATATAAAAAAGAGAGTAAACTGTACAACGTTTAAATAATCATATTAAAACCATTTTCATTCATTTTAAACAATTAAAACTCTCCTAATGTACATTTTAACATTTTAAAAGTTAGTTTTAATCCATTGGCAGATTATTTTAAATTTAAAGCAAGCTAATACTCAATTAAAACTTTTAAAACATTGAAACAAGATTTCCACAAAGCATTTGCTGCTTCTAAAGAAAACATAACCTACCGAGTGCACAAGAACAGTCGGCACGCGGAATGCCCCTCCTGTTTCACTGTTTCCTAAAGAAAAGAAAAGAAAAGAAAAAAACAGAAAAGAAAAACACATTAGCATGACATTAATCAATATACATTTAATAAAAAAAAAACTTAAAACCTTTTGTACACATTTCTAATATTGTGGGCACACATTTTGATTATGACTGATATTACTTGTTATAACAGACCTTGCCATTCCTTTATCTTTTGAGCTTTAGGCTACTGGAAAGCCTAGGAAACTCCTTATTCCCCCTTTTCCTTTTAAACAGGGCCCCACCCTTTACTTTCCACTTTCTCTGCTTTGCCCTCAGAGGGCGACAGTGACTGAACCAGATTCTGCCTTAACACAATACAAACAGCATTCCTTCACACAAGCCTGAACCATGGATTTATCTGAGCCTGAACACACCCAAACGTCCAAAACGTTCCACCCTTTCAATGTTTCTGCAATCAACTACGCAAAACTGATTCAACAAATGCTTAATTTCCACGACTGTTTAATTGACAGGGTTAATTATTAAGCAAGTTCAATAGACTCTGATAAACTTCCAAAAAGTAAACCCATCCAAATGCATTGGAAATGATCCAAATCTTATCCAACGCATTAAAAAGCCATAAAATCAACTAGATGAAAGAAAAGCATGCAGCAAAAAAATGTAAAAAATATTGTTTGACCACCATAAAACGTGTGTTATTAATCTCAATCTTTAATAACAAGACCGGTTCTTTTGGTTTTATCACTGTGTCACAAACCACACCAGGACACGAAGACAATCCAAATTTCTTGTCTTAGAGCTCTAAACAAACTGGGCAGAGGCATTTTCTGAGCTGATGGGAGCAAAATGTTGACCGTACGGTGTCCTGGAGGATGGCTTGTCTACACAAACATCTTAAACAAGTGCACTGTATTTGAGTGTTTGCTTTAGTGCTCGGTGTTCATGCCTCAAAACCAATGCCAATGTCAGCAGCTAGTCAAAGCAAAGCTTATCAGGTGAAAGACTCTTTTACTGCAACTGTGCCACTTCATCTATCAATAGATGACTTATCAGTACACTGAACACACATTACCAAAACAAAGCACTGCAGGGTGTAGCTGTGGATCAACTCCCTATGTTGTCCCTATGTACCCGGTTAAATCATAGTATGTTTGTTTATAAGGATTTTAACATCTTTTTTTTCCTTGTTGTTTTTTTTTTGTTATAGTTACACTGGGTTACATTCAAAGTACACTATTTAAATCCAACAAATTCATGGACAATT
>JAYDZG010000004.1:14225552-14238792 GCA_034509265.1 Microcambeva bendego | reverse complement strand
TCCCTATGTACCCGGTTAAATCATAGTATGTTTGTTTATAAGGATTTTAACATCTTTTTTTTCCTTGTTGTTTTTTTGTTTTTTTTTTGTTATAGTTACACTGGGTTACATTCAAAGTACACTATTTAAATCCAACAAATTCATGGACAATTTACAGCCTCCAATTAACTTTGGATAAATGTTATCATTTGGGAGTCCAACTTTTTAAATGTCTTTGGTTAAAACTATGATTTTCCTCAATTTGAGGCAGAGATGTCTATGACAAATGAAAATTTTTCTTGTTTAATTGCATGCAAATAAATATTTAATTAGAAGAAACATATTTATCTGATGGTGAGCAATTAGCCAGTCAACAATTATTCATCTTTCTTAGGGAAACATGATGCATTTCTTCACACAAAGCTTATGATCTGGTAGTAACTTAAGATCATTTTCAAAAAAAATCTAAGAAGTTTAATGTAAACTATAGTAATAAAAGCATTGCTGCTCAATTTCTTGCCAGTACCAGTTCTACTCCGGCTGAAAATGACAAGACAGAACATATAAAGTCAATAAAAGAAATATACTGAGGAGAGGTTTTTACAAGTTCATTTTCCAAAAAGAGCTCTTTTTTAATAAAGCACCTGAGGCCACTGAAGGGGGGGGGGGTGGTTCCCATCTCATTACTGACACTAAAAACAAATGGTGGATTTAAAACTGACAAGTGTTAGCCAGCAGAGACCTGCCCAAGAAAGTATTGCAAAAGATCTGTTATTATGAAGATCCACTGTGTTTAGGTTTACCTTTTAATGACCACTCGAGTCAACATAAATGGCTATTTGAAGGAAGGCCACAATTACACCGTAAAAGCAGTTATAGTCTATATTAAGAGACCTGTACAATTACCTGGGCATACAACTAACAGAAATGTTAGATACTGTTTTATATTTGCACTGTTTGCAAATCTGGCCCGATTTAATCTAATTGCCTACTCCCACTCCCCACCACACCCCTAAAGGTCAAAACAACCTGAGACTGAGGTGTGTGGTGCACATGCTTAAGAACTACAATACTAAAGAGTATACCTGATTAGTATTTCTCTGAAAAATGAACAAATTACTGTTGCAGCTTCATGTATTTGCAATAGCTTTGTGACGATAATTTGATGATGTTTACAAAAGCAGCAATGACTCAGAAGAGAGAATTAATTTGTTAGCTGTACAACATCAACTGCCGTAAAAAGGGGCTTTTGTGCTCCTAACAAGAAAAAAAAAACTTGGTTTGGTTACGATCCTTAAGTAATACCGCTTTACTTTTATTTATTAAGACAGACCAGTCATTTTATTAAAACGAGTTTGTCGTTTCAATTTCACTCAAAACCGAATGTTGGCTACAGCTATTTTTTTAAAACCCTGAGAGACCTCATAAGGAGCTGCCTAGAATGTCAGTAGGGATTAATGTGAAGGCAGGGTTACACAATCGATCATGTTACACAATAATAAGCTAGATTTAAGTAAGGTTCTTAAGTGGAGCAAGGTCTTCAAGAGTTGGTTGTAGGTAAAAGCAAAACAAGATGTCCATCAACATGTATTGTGAAAGTCCATTTTAAGATTTCAGGCAGAGAATATATACTATCGGGCACATATGAATTACCCAGACAGCTTTTTAAAACTGTGACTGAAATAGAAATGGATAGATGGGGATAAAGGCCAGGCTGGGTGAGCATGTCACAGTGTTTGCACAGAACAACGCATGGCAGAGCAGCTGTGTACACTTCAAGGACTGACATGCAAGAGACTTCTGCTTAGTTTTTGACTCTATTGGCACCATGTTACAGTTGAAGCAAGTGAATCAAGGCAATGGGCCAATATGTACTTCATGGTTTACGATCTGATGTTGATTTGAAAAGAATTATGTGCATAAAAAGCAGCTCTGTCCCAAAACGTTTAAACTGCTGAGGTATATCCTTGTTCACTGCATTTAACATGCAGGACACACCCTATGGTGAGAAAACGAGCGGCCATGAGCACACACCATCTCTACGGCTCACAGCTTAGAGCCCCACCCTGGCCTCCAGTCTTACACATTCCTTGATAGAACAGTCAGACCAGCTGGAAGCAAGCCCAGCCTCTCCTACCATGACTAACTCTAAAGTAATGCCTTATGTTTCGGCCCAATCACTCTGCTCACCTCTGAGTACAGGCATTACAAAAGCAGGACACCCATTTGGTTAGGTTTTACTGATGACTACATAGGTAATGCAAATGACAGGAATTTTTGTGGTCCATTGTGCTACATAACCACCACTGAGTTTCAGTTTAGAATCTTAGTGGTATCTCCACAGACACAATTTGGGATGCAGTGGCTCAAGGTATGGCAAACTTTGACTGGCCACTTGTCCAGGGTATTAATGCCTTGAAGCCAGCAAAAACAGTCAAAAATAATAACAGTCTAATAATAACCACGCTGTTCCCAGATGGGCTAAGCGGATTTTCCACTACCACACCAGCACAGAGCCTAAACTTCCCAGTGCAGTGTAGTCCCAAGTGCTAAACGGGAGGGCCACTTCAGGAAGGGCATATGACAAACATTACAAATCGATTATGCAGACCACAATCCAGCGACCCCTAAACATGTTCATTAGTGCACTTGATAACCCCAAGAAATAGTTCAATCTGAAATCTCTTTTTCTCCATGTGTTAGTATTTGTCTAAATGGTTCTACATTGCTTCCAGACTTCTGGACTGTTTTTAATCAATACAATGTGGGATATGTTGATGTAAAACATGGACTTGTGTTTGAATTTGACTTGTTGTTGTTTGGTTGTTAATCATTGACTAATGGTGGTTGGTGTAAGACTATCATATCCATAAAGCAATGTCTACCAAAAGATAAATATTGTAATTTTTAGCATAGTACAATTAATTAATTTTATTTTAGAATTATTACACAATTTACAAAAAATAATGCTAACACACAAACTTTGTGAAACTAGGAGTAGAAAAAATAATTAAAATCATCTATGGACTTAAAATTGGAAAATTTTTGCATAGACATTGTATACACAATAATAAAGTACTGTTTTTCAAAACTAATAGAGGTGGATTCATAAAGCATGTAAACAAACCCAAGGCATCTTTTCTAAATGCTGTCTGTAATAAGATATAAGCAGAATAGTAAATCCTCATAGGCAGCCAACTTTAAGAGTCAAAAAGAGGGCTACTCCAGCATTTCAAATGCATAAGAACATGTCTACAAACTATGATGCTTTATGTAAGTAATGTTCAAAAATCAATAAACAAAACTGTCAACATGTGGTTGCCTTCCTAAGATTTGACTATTGTATTTTTTTTTAAAATATCTACGTCTTCTTTTTTACAGGCAAAGTATTAATCAAGATCCTTGAGATGCGATAACATTTAAAAGTTTTAGTGTTTAGCTTGTTGAAACAGTTCTCTTTAATAAATCAGGTAAACATGATAAATGTGATGAGTTGCAGATCAACCAGATCATTTAGTCAAGTTCAATCTTGCAGTGACTGCAGTCACAATTTTAAGCTGTTCCTAATGCTACCACACCCTTTAATAACTAAAACTTAAAAGCAACAATGTCAATTTAGCAGTGTAAATCTTTTTTTTTTCATGGCGGTTCTGAAATGTGCATAGACTGGTTTCATGACTTTTTTATAAATCATGCCTATGGCTAAGAAAAGAAATGCCTAACTGCATTTCATCTTCTAATGAATGTTAAATCTGTTAAAACATTGAAAAATCAGTAATTACTTTGGGCTCCATGGCATTAGATTATAGTTTACAGAGTCTAGCTGCATGGAAAATGTAATTCTGAGTCATCGAGATGCTGCCATGGTTCAGTCTTTGCTCAACTGTTCCTAACATTCAGAGTCAGTATTTCTCAACCATGGCTTAGTTCAGACAAGCTAAATCATAGCAATGTAACAAAAGCAAACAACTCGCATCCTTGGAGACAAAAAAGATTGTTGAATATGAGTCAGAGATCACCACACTGTTCGAAGGCTTCATTTTGGAGGCTTTACCCTTTAATGGAAATTTTGAATACCAAAAAACCAAAAACCAAAAAAAAATCTGGACAGTTGTGAGCCTGAATGCAAACAGTAAAAATAGATCTCAGGGTGATTAAGCAAACAATAATGCCACAGTTGGTGGTTAATATGCCTATTCCTCCCATACTTCTGTCCTTCTGGTATAGATGACAAACCCTCGATAAGCCTGGAAGGAAATGACAGAGGAAGTGTGCACGAGTCCAAACTCTTTCCGTTTCACGCTGGTATTAAAAAAAAACTTCTCACAAGCACCCCTCCTATCTACTCTATCAAAAACAGAAGGTGGTACCGTTCTACAAACCATCTGTGCATAATGTGCAATGTGTAAACCTTCGACTTAACAAAAACACTTCACAAGGTAATCTGTTAGTCCAGTTGAACTATTTTACTATTACAAATCCTAATCTGATCAAAAAGTAACCATAGGAAAAACTTTTATGGGACAAGAATCTAAGCATCAAAGTATTATATTTGCTCATCAAAGAAAACTGCAATCTCTTAGTAATAAATACATCAAATGCATGTATCTAATCGCAACCAAACATCAAGGGCAGAACAGCATGAGGTGGCATGACAGAAGATATACATTACTATTTAGAGTACATTATGTTATCTGTTTCAAAACGCTTATTAATGATCAAGCACAGATCTAATAATAAAAAAATACATTTTACAAACACACAAGTTGCTTAAAATTAAGTTACTTAAAGGAACACCCCTCAATACATATGCAATAAAACTTCTGAGGCTGGGATGGCCAAGACCATGCTATCGTGTTTGGTGATTCCGGCAAAACCTAACCCACCACGATCCTTGCCAGATTAAAGCAGGGGGTAATGTTTTTAAGTAGTTTAAACCGGTTGTAACTGGGAGTTCTGCATCTGCAGCAAACATTGTAAAAAAAAATCCCCAAAAAGATTATTGCATTCCATCCTGAAACTTTCTCAATCATTCTGAAAGTGGGGTACTGAACAGGTGGACGTAAAACTCTGACATGATAAAGCTAGCATTCTATATATGCGACCCATACTTTACTATTATTAGAGCTGTGCAGTTAACATGTGCAGTCACACATGAACCAAAATCTCATGCACGCCATACATTAGTGCTGTGATCTATCATAACATCTAAACATTATCCCCAAGATAAACAAAACGATAATTTATAGTTCGGGCATTTAAATGTTAAATAGTAAGTAGAACTGTAAACATGTTTGTGACATCTGTACATCAGAGTTCATATAACACACGTCGCTATTCATGCTTCACTTCTAGAACAAACAAGAAGGGTGTGGTCCTGTAGGGGGATGGGATCAAAATTTGCAGTTCTTTATCTGGCAGATCCAAGTTTTATTTATAAAGAAAACAAAGCTTTACAATGAGGTTTGATTTTGAGGTTTTCCTGATTTTACGAGGTCACCGCATTCATTTATCATTTTTTTTTTTTTAAGTTTATTCAAAAAGAAATGTATTTATTAACTGGCAGACCTGTCAAACGTGTCTAAATTAAGAGTGGAGGATGACTAAAACCTCTCATTTGTTTTCCTGCAAGCAAGCCCTAGTCTTCCTCGCTTCATCTTGAACCTGGTTTCAATTAGTAAGTCTTTCCAAACCACTACATTCCATCACCCGCCCTCAATGCTCCATCCCCCTTCCCACACCCTTGCCTGCAACTGAATGTCAGGAATACTCAGGTCAGAAAATAGAGAGAAATAAAAGTCCTTCCATTTTCCTTCCAAGTTTTATCACAAACACTGGATGTTTAGTAAGTCCTGAGGTACAAGAACAGTTTAGAAAAGCAACACCCATGGTCCTAAATATTATACTGACGTGAAACAGACTATGACCACATTTGGTAAATTGTACGAGACAGAGAGACTAAAACGATCACAATTACAAAACGAAAAAACGACTTTTAAATAAAAAAGGGAGTTACACTGCTGGTTGCGCAAACTTTTGCGCACAATTTAAAAATGCGCATACACTATTCCCTCCCGTTGCACAAACATTCAGACCCAACACTAGTACTTAGAGTTTTTCTATACTCCAGGGCGTTGGCACAGTCTTTGCATGTCATGTAAAACATTAGAAAAAATTTCCCTTGCAATTAGTTGGCACAAGCTTAGGGGAATGTTTTGGCATTTCATTACCATAGGTAGAAGGCGTGATCGTGGTGTTTTATTTATTTGCAAAATACAAACTGTAAAATCAAATATGCACTGTCTAAAGAAAAATAAAAGTAGTTAGAAGTTATAACACACTGCGTAAAAGTTTGTCTGGAAGTTCTACGCGACGCATCTGGCAACCTGAAACACACCCACTAAAGTCACGGTATTCCACCCAGCCCGTTTTTTTTTCCACACAGCTAACCAACATAATAAAGTTTTATATTATTATATATGATTAGCAAATACACCCTAATTCACATCAGCGTCCAAATGTATAGACGCAATATGAGCAGTAGTAGTTATATTATAAAGTCGATGTGGAAAGTTCAGACGCTCACTGGACCCCAGTGACAACACGCTTTTAAAAACTAGAAAATAAACATACACTTCATTTAAGACATGCAGATCAAATGTTATGTTTACGGATCAATTGTGCAAGATAAAAGTGAAAATGTACGGAACACTGTGACACGCCTCAAGTCTTCCAAACGCAATTGTACCAAAACTAACCCAACGTTGCACTCGTCACATAATTCAACACGAACCCATTAAAACTCCTTGACGAAAGAATTAATGAACAAAGTTTGTTTCCTTTACCTGGAGAAGCTCGGTGCTTTCCAAAAAGTTTTACCACCTTGGCATGAGCATCCTCCGCTGCTCATGCCTTTCTGCCACAGCCGCAAAAAGTTTTCTCCCACCGTCCACACTTCTCTCTACGTTCTGTTTATTTTCTCTCTCTGTGTGTGAATATTTCTCTCCTTAGGCTGGCTACGCGTTCCTAACTTCGGGCTGTGGAGAATGGCTGAACACGAGGCACGCCAGAGACCTTGACTAGGGAGGAGGGAAGAAAGGAGGGAGGGATCGTGGATCAGGGAGTGGTCGCTCTGTACCCACCCACGCTTTCTGTCAGGCCTGCTTCCGCCACGCACACTCACCGTGGACTAACACGACCGTACTTACAGTGCATTTTAGACAGTTCAAGCTTGGATAGTCAAATTAAAACCGTACAGGTCAGACAGTTCAATTACATGTATGACAGAAACTGTAGTTATGCATTACAGAAGGTTCCCAAGGTTATATCAGACACAGTTACAGACTATATAATTTTGTATCTCCAATTCACATCAGTTGCATGTCTATGAACTGTGAAAGGAAACCCATGCAGACACGGGAGAACATGCAAACTCCATACAGAAAAGCGTCATTCTTGCTGTGAAGCGACTACACGGCACTGAGCCACTGTGCAACCCAAAAGCAATCACGTTACTTCTTATAACTGAAAGAACTGGTTCATTATTGTATGTCATCTGTGTGAAATAATTGGGCATTTAGAAATGCAATTCATTGGAAAGAATGTAACCTAGAATTGCTTCGACTCACAAGACTGATAATGATGGCATCATGTCAATATCAATGATTTCCCAGTCTTTCAATGACAAACTTGAATTTGAGGAGGCACTTAATACAATTTTTTTTTACTTAGATATGAAGTTCATAGGAAAGATATCTTAACACCATCATACATCGCTCAAAAAATATAATTGTCCTTTTTTCCTGAAATTAGCAGAAATCTTTAACGTGGATGAGCACAGAACACATTTGTCTTCAGGTCATCTCAGATGACTTTAGGCCCAAAGAACTTTAGCACATAGACTCATGGCTCCCATAATCTTTTCATGATATTATGAACTGTAAATGGTGACATAAGACATAAATTATTTGCAACATCACACAGAGAAACATTTTGTTTGAGCTGACTGACAATTCCTTCTCTTTGGTAGTCTTTGCTTGCAAAGACTAAACTTTTGTTGGAGGCTCTTCCATACTCAATCCTAAAACCTTATCTATCACCTGGGAAACCTATTTTGGAAATTTTATTTGCAAATTACATGCTTCCTTTTTTAATAGCTCACTATTGACAGATGATATTTCTTTTTCAGCATCACTCTTGTGCATACAGTTTAAAGTTTTTGACCTAACCTTATTTAAAAAACTTTGGAATTAAATGAAACTCTTACTGTAAGCCGATTCCTCTAATCTAATATCACTGTCTGACCTCTCAAATGATATTTTGATTAAAATGGTACAAATCCCCAAGTACATAATTAGATTAAAACTCATTAACTCATTTATTAATTTATTGTACTTATAATTTTTTCATTGTGAGAAGGGCCATGATCTCTTCGGCTCAACTTCTCACAAAACAGAGACCAGATAGAACCTGTTGCTCTGCATTCCTCACTCCACCATTATATTGTGCAGCATATTTATGTTGAACTTAAGCTTAAGCTTAACTTAATATTTATGATGAACTTAAGCTTAAGCTTAACTTAATATTTACGATGAACTTAAGCTTAACTTAATATTTATGATGAACTTAAGCTTTGCTCTATCTTGTAGGTTAGAATATGCATGTATTCACTCACTTTCTTTACGGCTTATCCAATCAGGGTTAGGCGGGGTTGCTGGAAACCATCCCTGCTTTTCAATTTAAGCAAGGCACATAGAAACACACTGTAATGATCACCAGTCTATCGCAGGGCACTCACACATACACACCCATTCACCTATTGGGCAATTCAGTGTCTTCCATTAACCTGACTGCATGGTTTTAAGCTGTGGGAGGAAATGTGGACATGGAAAGAACATGCATACTCCACACAGAAAGGAATGTGGGATTATAAGGTGACATTTAGCCACTGTGCCATCAATCAGAATTCAATTACATCTCAATACTGTCCTATCACAGATGGTGAGAGCAAAATAACATCATTATTTTTATATAAACCTGGCAAATGGGCTAGCTTTGAAAGTACTTGTACTTGTATCCAGTCTCCGAATAGGCCAAACGACCAAATACAGTTTTTTGTAATTATATATTTTATTGGTTATTATAGAGAATACATGCATAAATTAGTGGGGAAATATTAGTTTTTATGTGCTACTTGTACTGTGCTATCATTAAAATTATCTTTACTTAACATAGGCCTATTCTATTTGTCTATTCTGGGAGTGTCTCCTCGGATATTAAATAGCATGTTATCTTCTGGGGTAGGCCACCAAATAATAATACATCACATGTACTTGTTAAATACAAAATCAGCAGATCGTTAAAGACCTACTTATTGCAATAGTGTCACACAAATCCACTGTAAACTGAAGATCTGGTTACAAAGTTAGAAGGTATGCCAATTTGAGTTTTTTTTTAATATGAGGTAATGTAATAGCATGGCAGCCAAGCTAATACAGCTTTTCTGGATTAAGAATCTGAAAAGTGAGATTTACAAAAGGGAAAATGCCTAAAAATGCCTATTACTGTCAAACATATAAACTGGTATCCATAAGAATAAAAGCAAAAACAAACAAGAGTTTACACTTGTAGTCTTATACTACAAAGCATAAAAGAGCATAAAATTAGTACGTCTGTGATTTGTATTCATTTACACATGCAATAAACCCACGCAGTTTTTTTCTCAGGCTTAAAAACCCCCCACTGATGGTGAATCAATTCACATTCACATTGATGGCTTGTATTTTGGACTCTAGACATTATCACCCTAAATCAGATGTTAATTAAGAAAAATACTATTTGTTAGTGTTATAAAGATGGATGTTTTTTAAAGGCAACCATAGGCCCTCTAAGTTTCAGAAAGTTCCTAGAAGTTTTGTGTGCATTACAAGTTGGAAAAATTACAGGTTGGAAAATTTTTATTCACCTCATTTGTTTTGTGAAGACTAGCTTTATCGACTTTGTTCCACCAATGTTTGTTGGTTGTTTTGTGGTTTGTGATTTATTCCACTCAGTGGTTTTGTGTGTTTCCTTTTATTTGCTCTTGTAATGGTATTGTCTTAAGAAGACATATTTATAGCACCCATACTAAAACTGTCATTCTTTAAAACAAGAGAAAAGCAGCCCACCTCCATAAATGGTTGTACTTCCCCCTATGTATGATACACATTATTTTATGAACATTTTGCAGAGGCAATGGTGGTCAAAAAGTATATTAGAAACCAAGAACAAAATTGCTTAAAGAATTATTAAGTGCATTTTCTGAATATCTGGTGAAGGCCTTTATTGGAATAAGAAGTAGTGAACTAGAGAGTCAGAAATTCCCAAAACACATTGTAATAGTGCAATTTCATTTATTACTGCATGTCCTTAATACCAGTCTTGTTATTTCCTGTAATTAAGAGTTTTAAATAAATGTAGATAAAACTAATGATCTATTTGGATGCTGATGCTAATTTCTCTCCTTCTTACTCTTTATATTTCTATTTCTCTCATTAGTAATACACTTCATACATTAGTAATATTCAATATTCAGAGATAAATAACAAATAACCTCTTTACAATAAAAGTTTGCAATGGTGGAATATACAATACATTTACAATTCTTGCTATTAACCCAGTCCAAATACCCAAAACCTCAAAGTCTTCTCGAGTTATAAACTGTAAATAAACATTTCCTTCCATTTCAGAATTTTTGTAATATGCACAACAACTTTATTACGTTTCATTTTAGCTCTTGCATACTTTTGGGCCCTTAGAATTTCACCTAGCTCCACCTTCTAAGGGTAGTTTATAGTTCTGTATCTGCCTCCTCACAGGTTTAAATACATATATATGGTGAAGTTCCAAAGTGTTGATGAAAATAGGGTGGGGAATCAAGTTTTCAAAATCTTAATCATTATTTGAATGACTGGAAGTTGAACATACAGGCATGCACAATTATATGCACTTTTGAAACATTTGTAATTTAAACATAATAGATTTAATTACACCAGTTGCATCATGTAGGATTTTAATTAGTTATTAATTTATCAAGGTACATTCACTGCTGGGTTTGCATTCTGGACAGAGCAGTCTGAAGAAGGATACCACAGATCATGCTCTTTTACTCATTCAAGCACTCCCTGAGGCAATTTTACATAAACTATAATTAAATCAAGCTCAAAAACAGGCTCAAAGAAATGATAGAAGGCTTAAACTTAAAACCTGCTGCACCATCTAACAGTATTATTATGAATTTTAAAAGTACTACAGTATTTTCATTTTACAGTAATACAATATATCATCATACAAAGATAGTGATAGAGTCTGAGAAACTTGTGGAACTAATATTTCTTCTCATTCTGGACATCAGAAATTAAATTTCAACTAAACAGTACACATAATGAATACATTTAAATATGTATTTAATAGCATTTCATTAGTATACTATTAATATATACCAGTCCAGTGAGTAACCAGGTGAGTATTGCTTGAATTATTAGTAACCCATACAAAAACTGATTCAGTTTGTGTTGTTTACTCAGTTGTAAATTTTAAAGTTTCAGGTAATATCATTGATTTACACCCTGCACCTGTTCTTTAAGTGTTCTTTTAGTTTTGTTGACTACTTACAAACCATCCTGTATATTAGACAGGTGGAAAGGGCAACATTACTTCATTCTCTTGGTCAGACCTCTAACAATTACTATGTATTACCTGATACAGTGTGTTGCTACTGGTATAACAAAAAAAGAAACAAAAACAAGACAGGAAGACAAGTGTAGCCATCAAAACTTCATAGAAAAAATCTTAAGAAAGCCAAGGTGTTAATAAGAAAAGTTTCAAAGACTAATCTTGTGGATACTATGACAGAAATTCCGTCATTCTGAAAGCCAGATTTAGTTATTTACTTGCAAACATTTTCATGATGGCTTTTGGCTGTGTTATATAAAAAGAAAAACCCACTATTAAAAAGGGAAAAATGCTACTAAACATGTAAGTTTTATCATGAAATATTTTTGGGAAGATATATACAACAAGACTTTGACTGTTTTACTTTGAGAAAGATCTGTACACTTTCTAAGCCCCGCTTCTGCTGTCTGAGTTATTTATGCCTGTTAAAATTGTTTCTCAGCAAGGCCTCGAGCTGCTTTCTTGCACAGAATGTTCCATTGTTCAAGCTCTCTGAGATCATGTGAGTATTGCTCGGCTGTACAACTAACAACAAAGTTAAAAATGTGTCCTTGTTTTATGTTGCCTATTTAAGGTAAATCCATTCATACAATTAGAATGTTTGCAAACCTTTAAATTAAAAATGTTTGCAACCCTTTTACTGGTTGACTAATAAAACTTTCTATTATAGTAATAACATATTATGTTGCAGCATGTAGAAACTTTTTCAAATTGTTTCAGTCAGGCCACACCATCTTTTCATTAAACTCCGAATTGACGATTCCAAAATTAGTTTCATTAACTCAATCTGTTTCTTTAATTGGGTTCTGATCATCATGACATTAAATAATTACATTACTTTTGTATTAACCAGCAGAAAACATGCAACCCCATTTCCAAATATAAGATTATCAATAAGAAATAATACATTAAAATCTCAATCTTTATTTATCTAATAAAAATAAACAAAAAAATGATCATGGTATGTTGTATATGTTGTAAAATGCAATTCTTGAACACACTCCAACAATGTTAAAACAGTAGCATGTTTACCTCTGTTTTCCATCACCTTACCTGTTAATTATTTGATTCATGATTTATTCCTATTTTGTGAATTGAGGACACTAATTGTTTCAGTTTTGTAAGGGGAATTGTTCTCTATTCTTAGTAATAAGACTCCTGCTGCTCAACAGTTCTTCTGAAACACCATTTTGGTTAACATTTTTGCTCACAACCTTTTTTCCACAAAAACAGTCAACATAGCAGACAGCTATGATTCACAAACCCTTTTTTGATTTTTGATTATTTCTCTTAAAAAGAGTAAAAAGTAAAAAATCATGAATCAAATAATTAATAGGTAAGGTGATGGAAAACAGAGGTAAATGTGTTACTGTTCTTTTTGGTTGCAGCTACTCCAGTTTTGTAGAGTTATGATTAACTATGTTTCACTGCATTTCTGTGTCATGGTTGTGATGTGAAAATATTTGACATTCTTGCTTGATATATCACTTGAGCTGCTCTTAAAGGATCAATAAATAGGATAGTATTATCCACATCTACTTAATTGCCC
>JAYDZG010000004.1:14158408-14169730 GCA_034509265.1 Microcambeva bendego | reverse complement strand
GTCCCCACGCTATTCACTGTTAGCATCATCGGCTATGTTAGCACCGTACTCGTCTTTCAATACGCTGTTAGTATATTAACCATAATATAAATAACTACAAAATGGAATTTGTTCAAACTTACGTGGTAAAACATGTCTTTCAGTGATTTTAGAAGCGTGTATTACTACTAATTTGCTGTAACACGCTGCAGTCAACCTAACACTTTAGAACAAATACACTTCCACCGACCGTATTTCATAATAAGAGTCTCCTTAAACTCTTTGGTTTAAACATATTTTTGGATAGTTTTAATCAGTAAACGCAACTAGTTCACTTTTAATGACCAGGGTCGCCGTATGGTAGTGGTGGTGAGGGTGGTGAGGGTGGTGAGGTCGGACGGTGTATTACAAACAATATTATTACATTGCAACATACATGTTATATTTTTCAACTATTAAATTGTCATGATTTGAATATTAGTTTATTTAAAACATCTAATTTTATTTCCCCATTTGATAAAAAGTTAACATCCAGAATGTCTGCATCAGATGTGGGAGAAGTACAGCGTCCTCGACAATATTTCTGTTTTTCACTATTTCTGAACAACTGTGTAAATGTTTACTGTATGCAAGCTTATTTTAAATTTTAGTTTAAATCAAAGGTTGATTTTTCACTACTGACACTTTATTGCATATCCTGTAAGTCTAAACTAAACAGACTAAACATTATCTTTTTTTTTAAAATAGTTTAATAGTTAATCTTTTGCTGAGCTGGTACCTGCCTCTGTGTTCATTCTGTACAACTTGCTTTGTCTTGTCTTACTGTGCTGTACTTACTGTGTAACTGCTACTGGCTGCTCCATCCATCCATCCATCCATCCATCCATCAGAAAAGGGCCTTCACCAAGCTCTTGCCACAAGCTTAAATCATAGATTTTATTTAATATGGATTAAACTGCTTGTATACAATATGTGTATAAATAAAATCTATGTTTTAAGCTTGTGGCAAGAGCTTGGTGAAGGTCCTCTTCTGTTTCAGCATTGTGGCCCTGGTCATTTTGTCGAGTTATATGGTCTTATCTGCTTGTATTATATTTTTTCTTGTTATTGTTGTGATTTTGTGCCCTCAGTAAATGGACATATATATATATATATATATATATATTTTATAAAAGTACATATTGAAATGAAACGTGCAACACTGAACAAAAATGCACAGTTAAAACCGAACAATGAATACAATAAGACATTCAATAAATAACAATAATCTAGAATTTCAAATAAAAAAAGCAATGAATGGAGACAAGACTAAAGAAAGCGTTCTGAAATCCACACTGTTGTAACAAAAAACTACCACTAGAGGTCAGAATAACTACATAATAAACTCAATGCCTCCAGATCATAGAAAGTTAATTTTTGCAGTTTACTTTTAGTAAAGCATCATTTAGCTTAAATCGATTTGAGTTCATTTAAAATATGTTCTTTGTTTCTCTAGCATATGTTTCATTTGACATGATTAATTTGCTGTTAAAATGCAAGAAGAGCAGGGAATATTATACCAATAACGTTCTTTATATGTATTGTGTATATGTATATAATTTAGTTTCTATTTAGAATACTATTTTTGAATTTCTTTGTACAATTTCTTTGTATACTCTGCAATGACAATAAAGGCATCGTACCGTAAACTATGTTATCTTATTTCTATTGTATTATATCTCATCATATCTTGTTTTTCCACAAGAGGGCAATATAAGACTAACGTATTAAGCGTGCGTGTGTGTGTGTGTGTGTGTGTGTGTGTGTGTGTGTGTGTGTGTGTGTGTGTGTGTGTGTGTGTGTGTGTGTGTGGTCTACGAATATGGAACTGCTGTAGAACACACAGCTCACCTTTACTATTAAATGTAGGTGTATGTGATGCTGCAACAGTATTGTATCGAGGTCACATGAAATTAAGTGTGAGAGTCACTGGTGAGGGTCTTCAGGACCTACGTTTCACACCTCTTGTCACTGTCATTGTTTCTTTTTTAACATAGTGGTCTGGTCATGTTTCTTATACACAGTATTGTGTTATAATAATTTTGGATACATATATATATATCAGGTAAATAAAGTTTTGTTTATTTTGGATTGTACCGTTACACTTTGGTTACATTCATGACAGGAAACACAAGTTTATTACTCAAGTTTCATCAGTACACAAGTTACAGTGCACCAGGAAAGCACTTTTTTTCCACATTTTGTTATGTTACAGCCTTATTCTAAAATAAACCTGATGGAGATTGATAGATTCTGCCTAGAAGAATGGGAGAAACTAGGTGTGCCAGGCTTGAAGCATCATACTCAAAGACTTGAGGCTGTAATTGCTGCCAAAGGTGCTTAAACAAATTATTGAGCAAATGGTGTTTACTACTTATGTACATGTGAATACTATTTTTTTTATTTTTAAATACATATACATTTGCAAACAATCTTTTTTCACTTTGTCATTATGGGTTATTATGTGTAGATGTTCGGGGGAAATGAATGCAATCCATTTTGGAATAAGGCTTTAACGTAAAATGTGGAACAGGCGCTGTGAATACTTTCCGGACACACTGTATATCGAACACAGTCATGGACAATTTTGTATTTCCAATTCACCGCATTTGCATGTTTTTGGACTGTGGGAAGAAACCCGGAGTACCCTGAGTAAACCCACCAAGACACTTTGAGGACTCCACACAGAAGGGACCAGGACCGCCCCACATTGGGATTGAACCCAAGACCTTCTTGCTGTGAGGTGACAGTGCTAGCCACCTAGCCAATATGCCGCCCAATGTGGACAAAGTATCTGGACATATGACAATGAGTATGCTGGACATCCCACTCCACAAACATTGGCATTGTTAGGAAGTTGGCCATCTATCCCAACTATAAGAGTCTTCAAGACTTTTGTTTTTTTTTTCCTTGTGCCTTTTGAAGCATTCCTGTTGGGTTTCAATGGGGTATAAGGTTAGGGGTCTGTGCAGACAACTGTCCTATACCTAAACTATAGGGGCATTATTGGAAACATATACTTTGAGTATTTTATGTATATCATTATGTATTGTGTGTATTTTACACTGTTTAACATTGTGTTATTATTAGTCTGAACTCAGTCATTAGAAGAGGCTATCAAGTCACATACTTTGGCCATGTAATAAATAGTTGACTAAACTCTGTCATAATTACTTTGTTTAGATGTTTAATGGTTCTCTAGCAAAGGATTTGATGTTGTTTTGTGTTTTTCTCACATTTGTTTAAGGTTATTTGTATTTACTCATTTTATATGTAGGCCTTCCTATCTTGCATATATTTTTCAAAAAGGTCGATACTATTGTTCAATACAAATTTCAATCAATATTAAGTTATTCTGATTGATCACCTGATCAATGCTAAGGAAGATCTTAATAGCGATGGTCGCATGTCAGGGCATGATGAGTCAAAAAATGTTTTAATGAGAATGACTTTTTTTTCTCAAATTTTAACCTCTGTATACTGGTGAGGGTCATGGTGGGTCAAGTTCCACCCAGAAACACTGAGCACAGGCAACGATCCTCACTAGACTGGACCAATCCATTGTGGGGTTAGACTTAGAGGGATTTTATTGTCATTCAAATTTAGACTGGACAGAGCAAAATTGTGTTGCATAGGCTCAGAGTAGATCATGGAGAACTATAAGCAATACAATGTAGTGCAAAGTGCAATGTCGTGTAGAGTGTGGTCCATATGTAAACGTATTTATGTCAGTAGCTAAAATTAAATAAGTATATATACAAGTAGGTGCATTGCACTATAGCTCCCAGGTATGGAGTAATCAAAAGACAATTTAAGCAGCATTTATTTATAGTTCAGCAATCTTATTGCATGTGGGTAAAAGCTGTTTTTGAACCTGGCTGTTCTTCTTCTAAGACTTTGGAACTCTCTTCCCAGAGGCTTGCAGCAAGAAAAGTCCATGGATAAGAGGGGTCACTGTATATGTTGATGGCCAAGTATAATACTGTGCAATGCTACACCAAATGTAATTTTATTATATGGTCTCTGCAGTCAATTGATTTCAACCCTGTTAAATACATATGAAAGATTTATCTTTAGAATAATTGTGTTCCATTCTCTATTACAGCTCCAGATCTATCTAACACTCACTGAAGCTGGTCTAGCAGATTGTAATGGCCCAACAACTTACTAAGAAGCCCTTTCTCCTTTAAATTGTCCCTTAACTGTCTAAAATTGTAATTGTTTGTGTTCAGTTTAGTCTCTTTACAGACTTGGTAAATCAGTGGAAACATTTTTCGGCAGCACTTGGTGGATTGCCTGATTTTTAGCAGGCACATTGTATTTAGCTTCATTTGTAAATGCCTTTGAATAAAAGCTTCTGCCAAATGAATAAATGATGTAAGTTTAGCTTGCCAAACCCATGTGTTGAAAATGCACATAACAAGTCTTTATTTAACTGGGGCCTCTCTGTAAGCTTCCATTTTCCTCAGGCGCTTCTCTGTATAACTTAGTAAAGACAAAGGCTAAGAAAAATTGCACGTCCCAATGCAAGAAGCCAGAAGCGGAAACATCTTTAGACTCCTCACGGGTCTGTAACGTTTTTTCCTAGCATTAAAAGGCCAGTTTTTTAAAAGCACGTCTTTGACAGCGGTATAAAAGCAGAAGCAGCGGTGTGCCATAGATCAGACTGGCTTGCCATTGTGGCTTAGGCAGGTCAGATAGCTCCAAACTGAGGCCATGCATGTTGATGAGCCTGGACAGATGTCCACAAATATCTGAGTGCTGCGCATGGTGTTTGCATCAAAAAGAATCGTCTAAACTGATGGAGGTCCTTGGGGACTTCCACGTTTTCTCCACTCTGCATTCTTACAGAGCGCCAGGCCCTCGTATAATTAACCTTGATATCAGAGTGGGCAGGGGATGGAATATGTACAGATGTCTTCACATTAACCAGTTCATGACCCGTGTGTAATGCATTCATCCAGAACCAATGTTGGATTCTACTTTTAATAATAAACAAAATAAATACACAGATCCTGAAACACAAAGTCGTTTTGTTTCATTTGCATAGCAAAATGCAGCAGGGAGGTACAGTGGCACAGGTGGTAAAGTGGGTGCCCCACAGCGACATGGGTTCTGTTCTCACATGAGGTACCAGGTTTCTTCTTATCTCTTGCAACATGTAAATGCATGTACTAAATGCTTTTTGAGAATGCACGAGCGTGTGTTACCCTGCAATAGAGCCATGCCCTGTTCAGGAAGATGAAGCACTAAGTGAATACAAATAACATGAGTGAACTTTACAATACATACAAGTTGAAATGTTTTATATAATAAATATAACAATATGTGATTTGTTAAGTCACTAAAATCTGATTGTAAATCTGTAAAATAGAAACACAGTTTGCATTTAAATCCTGCAACACACTCCAAGAAGTCTAACCCCTGTGTTCCATCACCTGATGACACTTACTGCTTTACCTACACTCTTTCTTTATCTCTCACCTTTTCTATCAGAACCAGCTTTAAGTTCTTCAGAAATTTGAGTTGCAGTGGCTTGTCTGTTGGATCAGATATCACTGGCCAGCCTTGCTCCCCTGCATCAACGGGCCTTGGCTCACTAAAATCCTTATGCTTGGCCCTTTATCCGGCTTCTAACACTTCAGCTTTGAGGATAAAATGTTTACTCTAATATATCCAACCTACCAACCAGGATGACAAAATAATCAGTGTCAGTGGTCGTATTGTTATGTCTGGTTGGTTATGTCTTGGAATTTAACAATAGGAGGCTTTTTAATTTTAAATAAGTTTAAGTAAAAGTTATGTATCTGTGCATCTGAATGGATTACATTAGCTTATGTAACCAAAATGGTTCAAGTATATTCAACTCTTATTTATATGTTCACATCAAGACAGTTTTGTAAAATTATGAATGGTATTATGAGTTTTTTGTTTAATTCATAAATTCTCTTAGATACCTGCCGGAACACAAGTATAAGTTGAACTAGCTTGTATTACTAGTTTTGTTAAACAATCCAACTGTTGTTTAAGATTGAATCTAAATAGTTTGAGCAGGAAATGGAAAACCCACAGCAGTCCTGGTTTTGTGTCTCCATAGCACTACTTCTCATAAAAGTAGTTAGTATATCCTCTGCAATCCAATGTTTCACGCCTGTTCTTATAGACGCTGTATAAGCAGAGTGACCATTACCATTGCAGTACACAGGATTCACCCACTGACCTGAGGGAAGCGGACTTGCTATTGTTATGGCATAATTGCACTTGTATAATTTGCCAGTGCTCTTTCATTACATGGTGGTCTAGATTCTCTACTAGCTACACCTAATGCAAAAGTGCTGCCATTGTTTCCGGGCTCCTTATTGTTCAGAGACATTCTTTCAAGTGGCTCATGTTTTGCCTAAAGATTGATTTAGTCAAGTGAATTTAGTTGAATGTCATTTTTGTATGTGGTTGGGTCCATTTAACCCAAAACCAGTAACATTTTAACAGTTTTTAACTCAATTTCAAGCAGTTGTTTGCTTTGCTTTTTTCAAATTATGGAACTGCTACCATAATTAGGTTAATGAGAGAGTAAACATGACCTAACAAAATAAAACTATATATTTTGAAGATTTTCTTGCTGTTAAGAGAAAAACATTTACTGTTTGACATAGGTAAAAAAAAATGGAAAAAAGTCCTAGTCCAGTGCCACAATTCACTCCTTTCCTTCCCCTCCTCTGCCCCCGACCCCCCCCATCTCCACCCAGAGCTTTCAGATGCAAAATAAGCAGACATATGGAGAGGAGGTCTTTCCCCGGCCCTCCTAAAGATTCAGATTGTATAACAAATCACGTCCACCACCATCCTCCCAACCCAGAACTGAATCTCCAGACAACAGCTTCATTAGAGTGAAAGAGGGAGTTTTTGCAGCTTTGCCGAGTCAAGCTCAGACCTCTACCCCTTCTCAATTACACCATTGTTGGTTTCAGCTTCAAGTTATTGCACTCCAAACCATATGGCTTAGTTGAGCACCTACAAGTGATGCCATCACCCAGCTCTGTGTCTCGGTTGGGTCTTTAAGTGGGCACCAAGGTGGGAGGAACAATAAAAACGTTGTAAGGACTGTCTGCATGCATTTATTCTGAAAAATACATTTTAGCAGTTAATTTATGTCTGGGCTATTGACAATTTAAATGTAATTACTTCAAATATATATTAAAATATAATTTAAATAGTTATAATTAAAGTAGTTAATACTATACATTATTTATTATAATTTATTATTTAATAGTATATTTAATAATATACATTCATTTTATTATCCACAATGCTTTTCATTTCTCTTCAAACAATCTTTGATTACTAAAAAGTTAAAGCAATAAATGTTAAACAGTTCATGCTTGTAGTTCGAAACACTTTCCATACTTCTTGATTTTAAGTATATGTTTTTTCCATAATTAAAATATTTTATGTCTACCTCATGTTGTCATGTCAACTGTCATAAAATTAAAGGTGTTCGGACATACAAGTAGGGACATATTGAGGAAAAACGCTGAAAAGTCAAAAGTTTATTACAGGATGGACACTCACACAGTTGGGACAACACCGGGTAAAAACAGACCACCCAGGGGAAACCCTTACAGACTAAGAGAGAACATCCACATTTTACAGCGGAAGGTCCCTGGCTGCCAGGCTGGGGAATCAAACTGAGGACCTTCTTGTTGTATCTGTAATTAGTTAATGCATTTAAACCTTTAACCTGTTTAACCTCCATAATGGTTAATGAATGTATAAGTTAAATAATGGTTATTTTACTGATCAATTTAGAAATGTAAAAAATTGTATTGCCCGCAACACATTTAAAGCGATTGGGACAGAAACATGGTTTCTAGTGATATATCACTGATCTGAAGTTCTATTTTGAGAAGGATGACTAAATCAGTGTTGCAGTTTTGCCATTCTTTTTGCATATTTTTATTTGACATAAGATAATCCAAGGTGTGAGACAGGTTTGATGTGAGACAACCTGGACACCGAGCCAGTTTAATAGCGTCAATGGACTTTTCAGGAAAATATACCACCATGGCAGCATTGGGCTCTCTAAATTTCCAATGCACACATTTGGCTTAATGAAACCTTCACACAGAAGCATACATTTGGCTATAAAAGTGTTCTGGATGGTTCTTTTCTTCTTTGGAACAGAGACCTCAATGTCTATTCTTCAAGCGAAATATGGACTCATCATTGATGTACTGCTATCTCTTTGAATAACAGTTTCAGCTTCAAGTGCAAATTGCATTAAATAACAGTTTTTAAGATGTCTGCCCAAGCGCATATGGCTATATTGCAATGGCATTACATGTTTCTGATGTTAGTTGAGGTCTTGAAGGCCATGCACTTTTAAAAAAGTTATACAGGCCTGTACCACACAACAAAATATTTTTTGACCAAAGTATGTACGGAAGATGGTGTATAACAGTTTACTTCTGTGTTTTTCTTTCTCTTTTTTGGTTATTTTCCATTTTATAAGCTTTAATTACAATGTAGATTTACAGTACAAGGCCAACCCCATTAATTAAATGTTCAGGGGGACAAAATCTACCAAGGTGGGGTTCTGGCCATTCTGAAACATTACTGCTGTTATACATAACAACTGATCAGAACACTGAAGGATGATAGGTGGCTAGTGAGTGTATGTTTCATTGTTTATGGCATGCTGGTGGCAAATGTGTGCAGTAGTGATTAGATGTGTCCCTTTGAACACAAATTTCCCCCACTCATTAAAAAAACGAAGCAAGGCTATAACTTTTAGTTCTTTTAGCATTACAGCAAATCAACGGTGTAGTTTATAAGGAGGCTATAATGAGATGAGCATATAGACTATCCAACAAACAGGGCCAGAAAAGAATAGAAAACAGGAAGTTAAGAACGTGCCATTAGTTAAACATCTACAGTTCACAAGGCCACTGAAAGCAGACTGTAATATATGTTGTAGCCCTGTAAGGTCAGTGTTGTGTAGTTATCATTAATCAGTGAAGCACAGGGCATTTGTCCACATTTAATGATGGCATAACATAGGCAAGGCATCTTCACATTTGGCCAACTAGTTCCCCTGGTTACTTTGAATGATAACGTCTTTAGAGACACAGGTCTTATTGTGAGGACTAATGCAGGGTAAACTAGAGGTAAATTATGCCCCTGCACAAACACACAAAGACAAGTGAATGCCTCGCTGTAGGGCTTGTATTTAAACTTTGGCACCTGATTGATAGTGGAATGTTCACAAACTGCTGCATTCTGTGTCGAGTTCACAATACAGACTTGAAATTAGCATGTAGATAGCCTATAACACAATTCCAAAATGTTTTAATCAAAGTTGTTGGCACTTATAAGCTGTAAATGTAAAATTAACACAATTTTTGAAATGTCATGTTATGGAGTCAGGAAAGCAAAACTTTGACCCAGTATGATTATATAGACTCCTTAATTTTTGGTTATTGCAATCTAAAACACAACATGTGTATACAATTAAATAAAATACACTATGAGCATGACCAGCAACAATAAATAAATGAATTAAAAATTACACAAAACTAGTGCACATTTCTGTCAATTTTTGTCATATATAATTTTAAAAACATATGAGATATTGTTTTTATGTGTGCACACATCAAATGATGTAACTGTTCACTATTTGGTTAAACCTTGTTTAAATGGTAATATATTTACACACTTTTAAAGCTATTTACTGTATTTGCATATAATTATTAGCAAATTGCTAATATTTACATTTAACAATATCAGCATTTAGCAGATGCCTTTATCCAAAGTGACTTACAATACAGGTACAGTGTACAGTCTGGGAAATTAGGGTTAAGGGCCTTGTTTAGGGGCCCAACCGCAGCAACCTTGCAGTGGTGAGGTTTAAACCTGTGTCCTACAGATTACTAGTACTTTACCCAAACCACTAGCTTACATCTGGCCTAGTACTGCAAAGTATTGGTTATAACATACACATTGGTATTTTCTGTTTCTAAAAAGGTTGAACCAGAAATGTACCCAGAGGATTTCGCCAATTGCTTGTCTGGCAGACAACAACCCCGACTTCCTCACTTTAATTAAGCTTCCCGGTGTGCCTCAGCATCACTTGGGTTTCCTTGTGTGTGGGCATCTCTTTACTGGATCCTGGCCAGCACGAGCAGTGTCAAATAATTGTGCCAACACAACTGTGGCCAAAAAAGTAAACTCAAAGAGCAGTTGTGCCAATGTTATCTACATCTACAAATCAGTAAAATTTGTGTGTGGTCACAGCCCTAATTTATTATTATACATAATTGCCTGCATTCCAGGCCTGCTTTACATTCCCAAAAAAGTTGGAATATAGGTCTAGTATTGTGGTTCAAAATATAATGATGTGATTTCAACAGGTGAGTGTAAAAAGGATTAGGAACAAAAAAGGGCTAAACTAAACACCTGTAATCACCAATCTACATCAAGAACAGTCATTCATCAGTACTTTATATACCCACAGGGGTGAAGGAATGCATTTGTCAAACAGTAAAAAATACAGAGTTACATTTACACATGCCACTTAAAGCTCTCCTTTGCAAAAAAGAGAAAAGTCTTAAGTTAATCACGTCCAGATGCAGCATCAAGTTCTCTGGGCTCAGTGTTATTTGGAATTGACCATCAATAAGTATTATGATCTTTTTGAATAAAATGCTGTGGGTTCTGGACCAAAGACAAAAAACAGGGTCTATCTTTCATGGTATGAACATCATAAACATCTACAAAAAGTATTAAAACCTTTTAATGTCTGGCTATGCCATCTGACATTTTCTGGTGGTGAAATTGAATCCTTTCTAAAATAAAATTGGTGTAAATGTGATCACAATCAATGTTATGGCAAAAACTTTTTTTTTTAGATTTTGAATACTCTTTTCATCACTGTGTAGTCAAATTCATCCTCCACATTTTCAACCCAATCCGTGCATCGAAACACTCATGTACACACTAGTGAACACTAGGGGGCAGTGAGCACATGTGCCCGGAACGACTGGCAGCCGTAACCACGCCGTTTGTGGAACAGTTACAGGTTAGGTGCCTTGCTCAATGGCACTTCAGTCGTGACCTGACGGCTCTGGGAATAAAACTGGCAACCTTCTGATCACAAGCCCAACCTTCTGATCTCTAGCCACCAGGCCACGGCTGCCTCCAATATGACATCTTCTATCCAATTATGAAATTATATTTATTATTATTATTTTTTATTATTGAATGTTTTGACTCACATGTAGAACAAGCATTTGCAAAAGAACAAAGATC
>JAYDZG010000004.1:14085879-14100014 GCA_034509265.1 Microcambeva bendego | reverse complement strand
AAGTTATTGAGACGTTGACATTTTTGTTTGAGTATCCCCACCACTTTTGTTGGCTTTTGTTTCAATAAATTGTTTGAGATGAGGAAATCACCATTGAATGCTTCTACTTAAAGGCTCTACTTTCATGATATAATATTACTGTAGCTTAAACGTTTTATGTTTTCCATAAATCTCACCCAAAAGCTGAATATCCATAACTTTTTGTGAGCATTGTATTGTATTGTAAGTCTGATTAAAATGGATGGTAACATTACAAAGTGGTAAATGCTTTACTGCCCAAAATATGTTTATAGTAGAGCTGTTACAAAATGTGTGGACACCTCACTTAATCACAAATCTATTTCTAACAGTGTATAAAATTCACAAAAGTCAATAAAAAGTCAATTACATGCTTTCAACTTACATGTTCCAGAAGGACTATGCACAATGCAAGGTTCATGGAGACAAGTTTGGTGTAGGGAATTGGTATACACAGATCCCTGGCTTCCACCCCACTGAACAACTTAGAAAATATGGATGTTGATACAAAATCAGAGTCTGAGAAAATCAGAGACAATCTTTCAAGAAATTAGAGGTTGTTGAGCTTATGGTCAGGAGTCCACAGTTCTAATCATTTAGTGTACAATTTAACCATACTTTCTACTACTTGAAAATTTTAGCAGTTTGAAAAGACCATGTATTGAATTAAGATGTAAGTAGATATCATTTACAATATATTTAGTTTTTATTTAGTATTGTATTTAGTTTCTGTTGCACATGTTGAATTCCACCAGCAACATGTTAACCAACATTTCCAAATCTACCCTTTGGGTGGCACGGTGAATAAGTGGGTAGCACTGTCACCTCACAGCAAGTGAGGGTTCGATCCCCAGGTGGGACTGTCCGGGTCCTTTCTGTGTGGAGTTTGCATGTTTTCGCCGTGACTGTGTGGGTTTCTTCTGGGTGCTCCGGTTTCCTCCTTCAGTCCAAAGACATGCAAGTGAGGGGAATGGAGACATGATCTAACCTTGTGAAATTATTATTTGTGAAATTTGATGTTAAAATCCTAATCAACAAACAAATCTACCCTTATGAATGATTTGCATTCATGTTAATATTGTCTTATGATCAAACTTTTCTAACAGACACATTCACACTAACATAGAACTAGTAATGATGAACAATCATCATTGGAAATATCTGAGAGATTATACGTATTTATGATTAAGCAGCATCTTTTTACATTTACATTATTTAGCAGACGCTTTTATTCAAAATGACTAACATAACATGACAGTGTATTGCCAGTCCAGTACCCCGTATGCCTAGGATCAACAATCTGTTATTTCCTTTTTTGTAGACAGTTTATTTTATTGTGAAGTAATCCAGTCTTTGTAAATTTCCCGTACTTTTGCGATTTCATGTGTGCTGAAGGTGGTGGTATTCTAGATTATTCTTCCACTCATATTTGCAAAAATGAAGTTCTGAGATGCTCCTTAAATTAAATGGAACAAATCATTAGGTTATTATTTAGATGGACTCTAAGACAATAATCTCAAACCTGGGGATTATACAATTTCAACGTTTGTGTTTAAATTTAGGTAATAGTCTGTTGTGTGCTAAACTGGATCCAGTTTTGTGAATGCTGTTAGCCAAAGGCAGCTTCTAACTGACAGGATAGGAAACAGTTTAGTGTCAGGCTGCTTTGAAGGTATCCAGGTAAAAGCTAAGATAATGAGATTAGTCTTAAAAGTTAAATCTCCCCAGAAGACACATTTGATTCCCTGATCCTCTGTATTTCTGCCAAATTCCTGTTCTTATCTAAAGTAATAATCCTCTTTCGTCAAGCTGGATCTTCTGTCTTCGGTTGCACTGAATTTTGTGTTCCAGATTCTCTGGACATTTTATAACAATTTGTGACTATTTATTTCCTTAATATTAGCTTTTTAAATGACCAATGTAGTTGCAAATATAAACAAATCTAAAACAAGTGTTTTGAGAAAGAGGCATGGTTTCCATTGTTATGCCAGTTTACAAGTTGAATCATGATACAAGATTTCACTTGCTTAACAGCCCACAGTAACTCTTGTCTGATTCTTCTGTTAATGCTGTGCCATACAATTTCAATAGTCAATAGATCCAAACTGCAGGCAGGCCAGTCAAGCACATGCACCTTGCGTTCACTTCCCTTTCCAGGAAAAGACATTGAAAGTATGAAAACATGTCTCATACAAATCCTACTAGGTTACTCCATAACCACCGTCTGTGGGTTTTTTTTACTAATGAGCCACACAAAAAGAATAAAATAATTAATAAAATCAGTTTTTCTTTCTTTCTTTCTTTTTATTTTGTCTATTTATTTTGTTTAGATGGCCACCCACCCCATGCTTGTTTGTTTTTTACTTTATATCTTATATGAAACCAGTCTTTGGTGGGACTAATATATGCTACGTATCCATATCACTTACAGTATACTGTGGCCATTGATGTTTGGTAGATCCTCTATTTACACCCAATCATACACATAACTGACACACGTAACTGAACCACTCATCTGCTTATTTTGATGTGTTGATGTGAATTTGTTTTTCAAAACTTTTATGCATCATTGCTCCAACTTTGCAAATTCAAAGCTTATATTTACATAGCACAATCAAGTTCATAACCCAAAAAGTTATATATATATATTCAACTCATGTGACTAATTACAGAGGTGCAGATCTATTTCTTAGATTAAGGCTGAATATGTAAATGATTTTTTTTTATTATTAGTCCATAATGCTTTTGGCTCTTTTTATGTATTATGTGTCTTGGAACATCAGTATTTGAATTGAAGGTTTCCAAATGGTGGTTACATGTGTGGCTTTAAATTAATTTCGGGTTATTTTATATTGTTTATTCACTGTGATTTTGGCTTGTGAGCAATGTTTGTCTTTCCTGACACCACTTTTCTTTAGTAAACAGTATTTGTGTTTTTTGAACCCTTTGGGTTTTCTAACATTGTTTTAAATGTTTTTCATAGCTGAGGCATGATATTAGTAGCATGATATTAATGAACCTAACACCACTGATCTGTTTGAAAAGGTGCTTTTTCATGAACTATTGATTTGTTTGAGCTCTTGGCATAATTCAATAACATCAAAATTCAATTCTTCTTACAGCTGTCAATTGTATTCTAACATTTAACTGTTTTAGTTCTAGACTAGATTATTGGTTCAGTTGTTTTAAGCTAGGAGCTTAATCTTCAACTACATAGTTTGCCACCAAATGAATTATGGGACATGCAGTATTTTAAGCAGTTATGTAATTACTTATATAAAATGTTCATTAAGGTATGTGGGGGGGAAACATTCAGTAAAAATAAAAGTTTGCTGTTTACACAAAACTTCACAGCAAGAGCAGAATGTATTACTGTTATATACGACAGAATATCACCCCTTTTAATAACAGCTTTAATAAATTTAAATATAAAGCAAAACGCATGCACCCAACTTAGCAACAACAGTTTTGGAAGGAATTTCCGGTTCCGGCAGAACTGCACATAAAACGCTTGGTACAAATAAACGACTTTAGATTGAACTGGAACACCAATTAACATTTTCTTGATTAATATCATTGCCCAGACATAGAAACACTGAAGTATGTCTGTAAAAATGTACCCATTACATAAAACAAAGTCTTGTAGAACTGGTACCAGAGGTGTAGCTGTTAATAAAGATGTCCAACAAGCTCATGGTCAGGTGTGGACATACTTTAGGCTATGTGGTGTAGATATATGCAACACTACACAATATTCTGAATAAGCAATATAAAAATGCAATATAAAAAAATCAGAAGTAAATGTGTTTGATTGAGAGGCTGTTTAGTGTCAGTAAATGGCATACTTGGTAATCCTACACTGCCCTCTACTGTCCATAATAAAATAAATCAAGACACGTTTACTGTAATTTTTCCATAAAAACGAAATACAAGATAAAATCAGTCAATAATTTAACACATTATCCTTAAATAACATGTAAATAAAGCATTTTTTTTTCAATAAGAAGTTTCTGAATACTCACCGGAAACATCTACTACAAGGCATAGTGACATGCCTAAAGTGTATTGATCTGTAAATGAAATTGCTATATAACTAATTGTAATTATTAATACATTTAAAAATACTTATATTAATAAGTACTCGATTCCAGAACCAATGTAATTCATGGTTATATAAGATTTATTGTCAGATACAGTCAAGGACGATTTAGTATCACTTACTCACCTCACTTTTATGTCTTGGAAACCCACACAGACTCAGGAGAACATAAAAGCACAGAAAGGACCTGGGTTTCCTCACCTGGGAACCCACGACCTTCTTGGTAGGTTACATTGTGCTCACTAGCACTGAGTCAGTTCACTTCAGTTCATTTTCTTTAACCCCTTATCCTAATTAGGGTCAAGGGGTGCTGGAGCCTTTCCCAGCTCTTCAACGGGCACAAGGCACATGGTAACACCCTGGATGCGGCGCCAGTCCATCGCAGGTACCTACAGGACAATTCAGTGTTTCCAATTAACCTGGTAGCATATCTTTGGACTGTGGGAGGAAACCGGAGTACCCGTAGGAAACCCACACCGAAGGACCTTCTCGCTGTGAGGCGACAGTGCTACCCACCAAGACACCGTGCCGCCCTGATCCGTCAGTGTGCCCATATTTTATTGAAATTGCAGGGAATGTTCAATTCATGACTAGACCTTGACAACTAGTATGTCACTGTATGTCATGATTTTTTTTAGCATGAAGCATGAATCAATTAAACTGTGCTAATCTCTTTTAGTGCAGCATATTCACTTATCCGATACGTTTACTAGGGTTGTTAACGCTGCAAGTTGCTTCTGGATCAATAAAGTGCTATCTTAGCTGAGGGCAGTTAACTGTAACACAGTGAATAAACCCAAGTGTTCAGTGTTGGTATTTAATATACTTCCAGTGCATATTTCCACTTTATATGTACACACAATGTATTTAAATACAAGCGAACAGTTGGTATTTCTAAGCTTTTCTAAAGTATTTCTAAACAAACATTTATTTTTAAAAAAGTTGACAGGGAAAACATCTTCAGTCACTTTACAAAGATTGAAAGATTTTACACAACATATTTAAATAGCAAAATGAGTACATGTGAAAAAGCAAGACAGCTAGAAACAGTTCTAATCTGTCAGTACAAATGGTTTAACTTATAGCTGGACAGTTAACATAAACCCAAATTAACCTTCACAACACTTTCAAACTAACAAGAGAAGCGAGCATGCATTCAAAAAGAGTTGCACTATGACCTAAATTAGCAGGAACAACAGTTTTGCAAAAGGCTTCTATAACTTACCGTAGATGTCTTAAAGCTGTGACTGCCACCAGATCGCTACCAGTGGTTGTGCGGTGTGTAATTAGCTTGTAGCTGGTTTGACGTATCAATACATACCTTCATTTCAAGCTTAAAGCCAAACCAAAGTTCTCAAAGTTCACGTTCAATTGTGAGGGCTAGACGACTGTGTAAGAGCATCTCCAAAACTGCTGCTATTGTGGGGTGTTCTTGGTCTGCAGTGGTCAAGATCTATCAAAAGTGGTCGAAGGAAGGCACTGACGACAAGGTCATGGGCTGGCCCATGTGGTCTAATCCAACATACGATCTACAGTAGCTAAAATTCCTAAAGAGGTTAATGTTGGTGTCGGAATACACAGTGCAGCACAGTTTGTTGTGTATGGGGCAGCAAAAGAGGGACCAACACAATATTAGGAAGGTGGTCATAATGTTATGCGTGATCTGTGTATATGGACTGGTATGGTTTCCCAGGGTTGTATTTGCTGGTGTAACTGATGTAAAGGTCGAAGAGTGTAGATATGAGGTTAAAAAAAGCATTAAATTCAGTTATATAAAAACAGTAGTCATTTTGTACATAATAAAAGAAATTATAAGGCCAATATTTAATAATATTTGTTTTAAAGCTTGAAATGATCTTTGTTTGTTTTGGTCCAATACATTTGATACATCTGATCTCATATTACAAACTGGATCTACAAGCTTAAACTTCAGTACTATAATACAGTACAGTTTAAAATTAAGTTATAAACCGAGCACTATAGAAACAATTAGCACTTAGGTACTAGATTTTTGTATTTCCCTAAGCAAAATGTCTAACGTTTGTAAAACTGGAACGTTTTAAAACACCTTCATTATAAAAAAAAAACCCAAAATCAAACGAACTGCTGTGTTAAAAATCCTCATAAAATACTCTTTAACACGACTGTACATTTAGACAGCAGGAAAACGAGCACATTCTGATCCAGGATGCTCAAATCAAGCTTTCAGAAGCTTCATGCTCTTCGTCCTCGGGTTTCCTAAAAATTGTGGAAAGTTCATGCAACAGCAGCTCTTGTGAAGAGCTGCCGGACTTGCGTTCCCAAGAGGCGCCAGGCTTCTCCTCCTGCTCTAGCATCTCTAGAGATTTCACCCCACCGTGAGGACTGGGTAGTTCTGGGATGATGGTGCACTCCAGTGACCTGCTCTTGCCCATGCCGAGGCTCTTCGATCGGGGAGGCACCGGCAGACTCTCGGGACGATCTCCAGACAAAAAACTGCTTTCCAGAGACTTCAGGACCTGCAGGCCGAAATCACCCACCTCCTCATAGAGTGGCTCGGGGCTCTCATCCTGTTCCTCTACCGAGTCCTGTTGAACCTTCATGGGCTGAAACAAGATGAAATGCAAAATTATGATCCAATCATTTTCATACAAGGCCTGGTTATTCTTTTTTATGGGATTAAGAGTGTCAAGGGTTTTCGTAACACCCATAACTGGTGCAATTAAAATGAATCAGTTAAAGAAGACAGTTCACAGAGCAAAACAAAGGCACACCAAGGGCAATGTTCCAATCCATCTAAGGGCAAACATTACCTTTTAAAACCATGGTCCCCACTAAAATCCCCACTAAATCAGAACAACTAAAATTGTTTCCCTGTATTATATGTAGCTGGTACCAGAGTGTAGATATGAGGTTTTAAAAGAAGCATTAAATTCAGCCATATATGGTAAATGAATTCAGCAGGCCAATATTTAAAGCGTTTAACAATAATATAATTGGTGTGTGTTTGTTTATTAGGATTTTAACGTCACGTTTTACACTTCACAGCTGTGACAGGAAAATGTAGTTACACAAAGTTCACATCATTCACACTTGTGGATAATTTTGTATTTCCAATTTACCTCACTTGCATGTCTTTGGACTGTGGGAAGAAACCGGAGCACCCACAGTAAACCAAGGCAGACACAGCGAGAACATGCAAACTCCACACAGAAAGAACCTGGACCAACCCAAAATGGGAAAACACTGCATGCAAGGGAAATGACAATGTGCAACTTTTGGCTATTTAAATACAATCTAAGCTAAACACCATTTTTTATTGTAAGTTATGTCTGGCAACCATTTTTTTTCCTCTGAAAAGGGAAGCTAATTTGATTACCAATCACAGCAGCAAACCCAACCAATAATGATCTAAAAAGAAAAAAAACCACACCTTCAAATCACAACAGAGATTAAAACGTCACCTTTGTATTAAAAAAATTCGAAAGCGCTTGGCAATTTCCAAGATCATCTCCAATTAAAGGATTTCTTCAGTGATCATTGAAAGGAATTCCGCTTTCAGTTGCATTACTACTGAATGTCTGCGACTTCCTTCACCGAGTGTAACCATTGTTTAAGTATCACAGTGACTACCTTAAGATAATTGCTGAATACGCCGAGGACAAAAGAAAAAAGCCAGCAGACAATTTGCTTGCAAATGCTTCAGGCTCAGGAGCCACCAGAGGCTACAGCGTTTCCCTCCACAAAACACGAGGCCGAGGCCGCAGCCTGCCCTCAAGGCTATGGTCGCAGAACAATGAAGCGGAACAATTCTTCCACCCTGCGCATCCTGTTATCTTCACCTCCGACATTCAGCTCCACATCCTGATGGTGGTATCAGGAAACTTCAGCTCGCAACAGGAACGGGAGGGATGAGGAAATCTGGTGGAATTCCTCAATCAGAGAGGAAAAGCTCCCTGGTAACTTAATAACTGAATTAAACATGGCTGCATTATGACACAAGTATAGTAGCAGTACTTTTATCCTAACTATTACTAATATCCAAGAGTGTAAAACTCTCTAGAGTCATTTTCACTAGAACCACATGAGCATTCCATTTGTAATGTTATTGAGATTCTTTAGCATATTTAGCTCCGTTTAGTGTCATAATGGCAAAGTTAATCTGTATTGTGCTCCTTTACCACACCTTCACACCACCAAAGACATGTGCTGGTTTTCTTTTTAAAGCATTTAAATGTATTTTCACTTCCTTCATATCTTTCTCCGTCTTCTGGGATATTTAGGGATTATTTGTAGATATTTTTCAACTCCACATGTTGGAAAACCTTCTTAGTTAAACACAGATGTGGAAACACTGGCATCTAGTAAAGGGATGCGGGATTTATGCACAATGTATTTTAAGACACACAACAAAATGATCGGATTCGGCCTGTGAGGTTTGAGTTTCACGTATGTGCAATATACTAAAATATATTAGCAGTTTGTTAATTTAATTAAGAACTGTTCAGATCGCAGGTAATCGCAGGTAATAAAATCAAGGCAATACTTACAAAGTACATTGAAAGTGTTCTCCGATCATGAAGCTTCCTCTGAAAAATACAACAGGACCACATAAAAACCTCGAATGCACAATACAAATGACCAGAGGTGCGGGAAAGCAAACACAACTGTGCCAGAGGTGATGTTGAAGGTAAACGTTTGTAAAGTGGAACAGAAATAATTGACTTTATTAATAGCATACCGGCAGTGGTGCTAGACTAAAATAATTATATTATTTATACTTAAATAAATGTATTTAACAGCCATAGAAAACTGATTTAAATAACAGGTGAGGTGAGGAGCCTAATAGGTTGGACTATCGATCGAATCCCAGCTCTGCCATGCAACTACTATTGAGCCCTTGAACAAGACCCTTAATCTTCTCTGCTTCTGTGCTTCTAACACATCAGCTTGGAGGATAAAATGTTTACCTGCTGCCTAATATACACCACCTACAATAAGCTAGTACTGAGATAACCAGTGTTATTCACTATACCCCTTAGTGATCAAAATGTTTTGTCTGGTCAGTGTATGTTGATGCGTTTGTGTGTTAGTTGTGTAGAACGTAGCTTCCCAAGCAAAACCTGTTCTTGACTCAAGACTAGCAGCAACTAGATCTACACTACACATAAAACGTGCACAGTGAGGCTAAACGATTGTCCTCACCAGCGTCTGATTAGCAGAAAGCATGGTAGAGTTGGTGTTGCTTTCTTCCCCTCGGATAGGCACTAAGGGCATGGTGCCAAACTTCTGCTTGACGATGTCTGAGGAGGAGTGACGTCTCATCACGGGAGGCCTCAGGTCATCATTCTGGGAAACGGATTGAACACAATGTTTCCAGTAAATTATCGCAGGTCAAGTTACTCACATGGTATCCAATAAAGCGAAGGGATAAGAGAAAAGATGCCAGTGTAAAGAATGATACCTGTGCTTTTAGCAGACTGGTCATCCAATCCCACAGCTCTGTTTCACTGGAAAAACTAAGATACCTGTCAGGATCAAAGAATGGATTACTGTCCATTGTGAAGCATAATAACCTAATACATGATTAGTCTTGTTATAGATGTTTACTGTTACGTGCAAATACTTACATTTGATGTTTGTCAATCATCACAGTAAGACCCCATCTACAATTTAAAAATAATGTAGCTTTAGAATGTAAAACATACATTTCAGGTGTGATACAAACAGAACATGTCCTACTTTGTGGGAGCCTTTAACTTCTTCCGTATCCCAATAAAAATCTTCATAGTTTTTAGCAGCCACTCCTTTTCAGGTTTATTGCTCTGCTGATTAAAAAATCATTATTATTACTCGATTTGATGATCATTGTGATACAAGAATGTAGAAAACACACTAATGAAGAGTGGACTTACTTTTTTATCCTTCATCAGTATTAATTTGTGATCTCGGATTTGGAAAACTCGTTCCTGGAATTTGGTCCCCTGCAAAAGTTTGGGTGGTTCGTCACGGCACTTCAGAACTCCAACTTTAACGATCTCGCTCTTGTAAGCTGTACAACAAAGCCAGAAATGACTAATTTAATACTTGACATACAGTTGCAGTAAAAAATATTTTTTTACTTACATTAGTACATTCATTTTGCAACTGTGTGTTTTGGTTATTGTATTACACCTGACCATTCACACACTGTATCATGTTGACCATTGTGGTTCAAATCCCAGCAGTGCTATCAGCCAGACGGGTGTATACGCAGACTTGGCTGAGGCCCTGACCAGGGTATTCCTGCCTTGCACCCAGGAGAAATTTGGGATTTTCTTCTCATCTGTGTTTCATGTGCTTTTTCGAAGTTACTTTTTATAAGCACAGAGAAGCAACTCTAAACAATTCTAACAGCTAACAAGGAATTGCATGCTTGTGGCAATGAGATGAACCTTTTACCCCAATAAATTTGTAATATTAGTTGATTTGACCCAACTTCTTCTTCAAAAAAATAAATAAATCATTTTAATGGGTCTGAGTAAAACAGTTACAAGCCCCTAAACTTACTATCCAGTTACTAGAAAGAAACATTTATGCAATACTTTCATATAACTATCATAAAAGTATTTGTGATTATTTTTTTTAACTAAACAACAAATGTCTTAATATCGGAGGTAGTTGCAAACTATACCAAAATGCTGGATTCAAATTTTGTCTTATATATATTTTAACTCACTCCGTGTAGTGAAACACACGTATACAAACTAGTGAACACTAGGGGGCAGCGAGCACATGTGCCCGGAGCGGTAGGCAGCCCTAGTCATGGCACCCGGGGAGCAGTCAGAGGTAAGGTGCCTTGCTCAAGGACACTTCAGTCGTGACCTGACGACTCTGGGAATCTAACTGATCACAAGCATGGTTCTCTAACCGCTAGGCCACGGCTCCCTCTATATAGCACCAGTGCCCTCTGCTGTTTAAAGTGAATATCAATTCATCTTGAAAAAGTCACCGATTTAAATCGTTGCCCCAGGTGAATCGATTCTTATTGATTTTTGGAGAATCATTACATCCCTACTCACGTATGTACACACCCACATCTAAAGGCAATGCAAAGCAGACAATCCACTCTGTGCAATTATAGAAAGTGGAAAAACTCTTAACACTGTTTTAAGTTGTTCTCTTTTTGTTAGCGCACAAGGTTTGTGACAGCTCTAGGACACAAGTGCTGTCCCACAACCAGACTACCGGTCGCCCTATAATGCAATTCGACTTGATACCATTCCATTACCTGTAAAGATGTCAATCACTTCTCCTCTGGGAACCTTCTTTACCAACAAGTATGCCGAACTAGGATCAGCCATCTTGCACCATTGTAGTGCCTGTTCCAGAACCTTCTCTTTCGGGTGAAGGGGTCTCTCTGTGATAAGAGCACATAATGTTTGTGTTTACAGCAGCTACACTTCCACATGATGCACTACACCATACAGTTCAATACAGACTAACCACAACAGTCATGATCATGTAACATCCTCGAATGTTTTGGTTGGAGGTGAAAGTGGCTTTCGCTTGAGTAAAGTGCTATGGATATACTAACCCAACTCTCCATCTTCAATGGCTTCAAAGGTCATCCAGATATCCTTCTCGCCTGCAGGGACATTCCTCATGTAAAGCACCTGGTTAGTCAGCTCCTCAGCACACATCGTGGGTGAGACCTACATAAAAACAGATGACAAAATAAAAACTCTAAAGTCGCTGAAGCATCGACTTCCCAGGACCTCTCGAGATGTCTTTAGATATCTGGTTACAGGCTGGAAGATCCTTTAACAGATCCTTTAACTTCTGTACACTGTGGACCATCCTACAGTGCATATAATGTCATCGCTTACCATTCAAAATAAAATAAAAACATGATGTCCATTTAGACCAAGTGAAGAAGCTTGTAAAACCCACTACTAGGGATGTAACGATACACTTTACTCACAATGTGATACGATTCATGATAATGTGTTCATAATTCGATTTTTTTTCAAAAAACAAAATTAAACTGAAGACAAATTATAATAAATGTTTCCTTTTATTATTTCTCTTAAAAATAAAATGCTGTATTTGTGATTATCTTAATAATTAATGCTTTTTATTTGTCAGGTAGGAAAGAATTTTGACATAAGCATATTTTGCATCAACCAAATGAAGTGAAAAGCTGCAGCACCCTGCTAATTTAATTGAATATTGATTCATTACACATAATGCCTCGTGTGAATCGATTCTTAACCGATTCATGGTGCATCGTTACATCCCCACCCACTACATCAAACTTAAATTGAGTGATTCAATGAATTTTGAGCATGAATAATAGGAGCAAAACTGACCAGCTGATCGGTCAGTAGTTGTCTATTGTGGTAAGATTGGGCCACCATGTGGTTGTTAACTGGAAGTGCTTATTTGACCCATGAAGCAAATATATATAAGCATTTAAGAGCATTTAGGAGCGTACTGTATTTAAAAAAAACATGAAATGATAATAAAATGTTAAGATAATTTTCACTTACTTTTAAAGTGATACAGCAGTCTGGTGTTTTTTCCTCCAGATAAACTTCGATTATCAGGTCTCCTGCCTGGGATAGCTAAACTCAGGGGAAATATATATCAATATCAATATTTTCCTCAAGTCATGATTAATCCCCAGATTTATTTGTTTTTAAAATTGTTAATGTTCCTATATTAATAATATTTAATTGACCATTCCAAAACTGTGAATTAAAACAGTAAGACATCTAAAACCAGCCTCAAGTTTTAAACTGCTGCTCATGCAACATCATACCGCAGTAGACGTGCCTGGAAGAGTGACTGCTGCTCTCTAGAGCTTGTGGAATCGACAGAGCAGTTTTCTTACACTCATTAATACGATTCGAATCACAATACATGAGCTTAATGGTAATCGCAAATTTCTAAAATACTTTGTATGAATCACACAGACTTCTGGAACAGAAGCTCAAATGGTTGTTGATATATTACCAAACAAATGCAAATTTCTTACGGGTTTTATGGAACTTTGTTCGGATTGTGGACTAGGACTACTGGCGCAGTAGCAACAAACGCTCTACACTTTTTAATGTAGCATCTTCCTGAAAGATGGAGACCTCAAGGCAGGCGAGTGGAACTACCTGTGTGTCCTTCCAAGTTGTAATGAGACTGATCTCCAGTTCTATTTGAGTTTTGTGCTCCTCGTCAATCTTTAAAAACAATAATAACAAAAAGGAACAAACAAGGTTTAGTTAATTATCGATTTAATTAATTATTCCATTCATTCTTCAACTCATCCTACCCTACGCAGTTCATCCATCCACTTAAAAACATATACTGTAGGTGATGCAGGTTGATTTAAAATATAAAAATGGGCCTTTTGATACATACGTGAAACAAAAGAGAATCAATATTTTAAGTTATATATTAAGTTAAATATATTAAGTTAATGTCTTGCAGATGCATGCCATTGTGTTTTATATTCATTTTCAATTGTATATCCAAATATATTCCGCATAATATGCTATTGGAGCCAATTCTTACATAATATACCTTATTCATCTCAAAGCTGATGCTGAAATTAATCTAGTCAAGTTGGGAACCCTTAACAACATCGTGTCAACATGAGCCAGCAGTACTTACATCGAATACATAAAGGTAGTTATCAATAAGATCCTCTATTATCTTCACTTCATGCTCTCCTTTCCCATCTGTCTGAAACAGGCTCGGTGCAAACAGCAAGGAGAGGTTCTTGGTGCACATCTGGTTCAAATCAGCACACTTCTGCACCCTAAACAACGATTACGATTATTTACAATGTGAAGTCTTTACTATTCAAAATATTTCCGATCTCAAATAGAACTGCAAATCGGCATAGCTGACCTGTACAGGTGACTGATAAGAGCAGCTAAGGTGGTGCGGTTGACACGAGGCAAACCCCGAATGAGCTCCTTATATCTATCCAACCTCTGTGTCTTATTAGAGATCTCTGCAAAGTGCAAACACATGAATAGATCGATAATTTAAGATCACT
>JAYDZG010000004.1:13910251-13921387 GCA_034509265.1 Microcambeva bendego | reverse complement strand
CGCATGCGCGTGCCTTCACGTGTACTCCATAGGTTAGCTATGGTCTCATGTGCATGGTCAAACATAGTGAATGTTAACCAAATATAAACATCTTAAAGTGAACACTTGGTATTTCTTTCTTTAAATAAGTTGTGGATGTATTGATTTAAGAATCTAAATAAATCTTCATTAAACTTTCTTGTCCACCAGGTGGACTTGGTGAGAGCAAAGGAATGTAGGGTTTAGTGGATAGAGTGAATATGAAGGGGTGAGAGGGAGTGCACTGGGGGTTATTCCAGTTTCAGACTATGTCCTGCTGGTGAGTTGGAGCATGGCTTGATTAAAAGTCTAAGAGGATGCGAGTGAGTAAGAGAGTTAGTTGAGGTTAGAGAAGTAGGCGAGGTTTTCCTCTCTTTCTCTCACTACTGAATCACACAGCCACGTAGCAGAAACACAGAGAACAGTTCTCAGAGAAAATAACTCACAATAGCGTTCAGGCAATTCTCTCTGCGCAACTGTCTCTATTTTCATTTAAATCCTTCGAAAATACTCATTAAAATCAATTAAATATTTCACAAACTCGGCTTGGGTGGACCGTTAGCTTCAAAATACACCGGAACAGCCAGGACAATGGTAAGTAAACGTTCTTTCTTTCAGGTATAACTGAAGTCTAGCGTTTAGTACATCACATGCTGACACATTTATACATTATAATTGTACATATTTACATCATTTTAATAGGAAAAGTAGGTCTTTTATTGGAGAAGAAATATGAAGATTCATATTTTGCAGTGTTTGAACGTGAGGTTACGCTGTGTTCACAATATAGTTGTGACTGTGCAACAGCTTTTCAAAATTTTATATCCCATTTCAATTCAGTCGAATATGCCAGAGATAAACGAGTCACACCTGAAATATCTTTAATTCATGTTTACCAAGCTAATCTACTAAAATCGTACAGTACAACCTGAGTTTGTTTATTAAATTAGACGTAATTCAAAACTTGCTTTCTGGTGGACACATCCTATATCATGGTATATATGTTTCTTAACTGACTTTTCAAACTTGGCCCATATTTATATTTGTTGCTTTTGAGTACAAACTCCTTTAAGCATCACGTTATTATGTACACCTATCTGGTTCTTGTCTTCATTAATTATTTATTATTAAAGGTACACCCACTACACAGATGAAGTCTGTCAGTATTCAGTTACTGATTGGTGCCAGTCTGTTGCTCTGCCCCACTGACCAGGTGTTATTTGGTTGGCGGATCAAACTATGGTCACTCTTTTGATGGGGACACGATCAATTAGGTTCGTACAAAAAGGTCACACAGTATACAGTGCTCCAGTTAAGCGATAGTGAGTAACCAGAAACGTGAGCCAGCTATAACCTAGTGGTTAGGGTCCAGGAGTTCTAATCCGAAGGATTCAAACCTCACCCATCAGGTTGTAGCTGTTGGGCCCTTAACCCTCATTGCTCAGACTGTCAAAGTAAGTTGCTTTGGATAATTAGGTCTGGTAAATTCTAAAAATGATGTGTACCAGTGAGTCTAAATATATCCGATGTGAAATACATCACAAATGTCTTTACAGGAAACCGAGGATGATATTGGAACAGCTGAACACAATATTACCAAGGAGGATGAAAAGAGGATGGAGGGGGAAGAATCCCGGAAAGCTGGCAGACCTTCTTCTCGCATTCCAACTTTTCAAAGCTCGTTGGCCCGCAAGCGAACCACTCCCCACATTGCAGAGTCACTTTTGCCAACAAAAGCTGAGGGCTCGCCTCGAGAAGGCCAAATGAAAGATCGAGGAGAGCCTTTAAGGACGAAATTGCCAGTATTAGGTGACAGAGAAACGCCTGTTTTGTCAAGCTGTATGCAGTCATCCAGCACAGATGACTTAGTTTATGGTTCCTCTGAGGCAACCCATGATGAAGCTTTAGATATCACATCACATTTTCCTAGACTAGACACATGTACCTTGTCTGAACCAAAAACGTGTGCAAGTGGAGACTCTGAGGGGCATGAAGAATTACTTCAATGGCCAATCATTAAAACAGATACGGAGTGGTGTGTCACAGAGTCACTTTCTGAACCCGAAGAGGCACTTCAGAGTGCAAACACAGAGTCGCTATTTGAAGGCGAACAAGAATCAGAATCCGGTTTTCAGGAGGAGCTTTCAGAAAAACTTGAAGGATTTATACACGCTGTTGAAGATGAGCTAGAGACGAGTGGGCTTAAAGAAACATCCCCGGTAGATGATGAAGCTGGCAAGCAGTGCCCTGTGTCCGAGAATACAAATCTGTTTTCTTCTAAGACATCTTCCAAAATATTCTCCAAGGAAACACTCCCAGATGTACTTGATAAAAGCACGACGGTACATTCTTCACAGGTAGAATCGTTACACAGCACATCTGAAAGGGTGAGATCTAATGGTATTTATTACAAGTGATACAGTTTTGTCATTCTGCTTTGGCACCTGTAACAAACAGAATACTTGAGGATGTTCCTCAGCTTTTTCTGTTCCTCATTGCAGTAATGTAACAAAAGACGACTAGTATTCACATTACAATCTGCTTGTTTCAAGTGCCTATAAGCAGTATAGCAGCTGTAAATATACAGTATATGGAAACAGACCCGCAACAAGATAAATACAGCTTTATTTGTTCTAAAAAAAAAAAGAATGGACTCTTTGAAAGACAGCTTGAAAATAATAGCCAACTTGTGTACTTTGGCAGACAAGAGGGGGGAGCTTTGTTCTCTTCTGTTTGCTACCATCGATTCTGCTGCTTCTGGGTGGATTTGGCCAGCATATTTGGCTCTATGGCGTCCCTAGATCTGTCTCACATCTGATGGTGCAGATGGAAATGCACTGGCTTGAAGGATTCTGGCTTCTTCAAGAGGAATGCAGCACTGACTGTAGGTAAGGGGGATTGCTTTTGTCAATAAAGAGGATAATAAATCGGTTTAAGACACTCAAACGTGATCTCAAATCACCAGGCTGACACTTGTTGAGAGTATCCCAGAAGGAATGTACTATCCCTCTGGGTCACCTCATCTGCAGAGCATTTCACACGCCTGGACCAGCCTGTTGAACAGAGCCAACAGCTCAGTCGACATTGCTGCATTTTATCTAACACTCAGAGACACGGACATCGGGTTAACTGATCCCACTTCTTTGCAGGTAAAAACTTTCATTCACCCATGACTTGTTTTGAAGATGACCATTTTTGTACTAAATATACTAACATACTAAGTATAGTACATATACAAACAAAGCGTAAACACAACAAATAAAGGCACATAAATCTGCCTACATTTTAACCCAATCTGTAGAGAGAAACACACATATACACACTAGTGACCACTAGGGGGCCGTGAGCACACATGCCCGAATGAGTGGGCAGCCCTAGCCACGGCGCCCGGAGAACAGTTAGAGGTTAGGTGCCTTGCTCAATGGCACTTCTGATCACAAGCCCGGTTCTCTTTTTATCTTTAAATGCAACATACATTGAGAACAATTCAGCAACATAATTGTATTTATATATACTTTGGGGTTTTTTTACTATGCATTTTCTTTGTGTCAAGGCCTGCGACCAGGTGTGACGGTTTAAATTGTATATTTTCAGGGCAAAGAAGTTTTCCATCTACTAAAGCAGCTTGAGCCTAAAGGACTACATTTGAAGATTGCTGTTAATGCCCCTCAGACTTACATATCAGACACAGATGAACTAGCAGCTACAGGTACATTTGTTTTTCATATTCTGTGCATCTCTGGTTCTGTGGTCTTTACCAGCAGCCACATTATCTATACCTTACTCTGTGTTTAGGTGCGGAGGTCAGAGAGATTGATCTACAAAGCCTCACTGGAGGAATTGTCCACACGAAGCTTTGGGTTGTAGACAAGAAGCACATGTATGTCGGGAGTGCAAATATGGACTGGCGCTCTTTAACCCAGGTATAAATTAATTTTATCTTTTAAAGCATTTTTAAGCAATTTACTTTTTTTTATTACCAATTTGTCTGACACAGTGAACAGGGTGCCAATCCATTACTGCTTGGCTTTAGCCACCACCCCCCTTTTCCAAAATAGCTTCAGTGTAGGTGCCTGGCTCACTGTTTGAATCATTGAGACTCAAACCTTGGGTGTATTATTTCAGTTCAACATGTAACATTTGAGCAGGTAAGGACCCTTGAAACATTTTTATGAGTAAAATGACCCCTAATGGTAGCTTAGTGTTCAAAGCTCTGGTTAGAAATCATATTATATTCGCGCTTTATATTCATTTATCTGCTGTCACATGAACAACCACCAAAATGATTAAGTAGAGCAGTCACTGCATGCCTCCTATGACACTATGCTAAACTGCCTCTTAAAACCGTATGCCCTCACACGAGAGTTTCCTGGACCAGTCCTGTAGGTTGCATATCCCAGTGGCAGTAAGTAGAGGCCTTGTCCGGCCTTCCCGACCCTTCATGTCATGACCAACGTTGTCTATGTGGATATCTGACCAGGTCTGGTGCTCTGCTGAGATTTGATTTGATTGGTGCGCTAGCTTGTTAGGATGCTGCGCCACTTAAAATTAGTATAGTATCTTAATATCTTTGCCGTTCCAAACTGTTTACTATGGCTTTAGGACTTCTAATAAAGTCATAAAATAAGTAATCTTTTCTTTGCTGCTAAAAATATTCCAGGTGAAAGAGGTTGGCGTTTCTATCGAAGACTGTAGCTGTTTAACACAGGACGCCTCACAAATATTTGGAGTCTACTGGGAAGTCGGAGCTCAGAAAAACAGTTCACTTCCTCCCTACTGGCCTGGTCGATTATCTGCCCTCTCCAGCCTTAAGTACCCATTAACTGTTAAATTCAACGGTGTTCCTGCACGTGTCTATTTGTCTGTGAGTTTCATGGTCTTGCTGTCACAAATGTATCTAATGGATGCCAGTCACATGTCATTGTCTCTAGCTTAAGACCTGTAGTCCCGAGTCATTCCCTCATTGTACAAGATCATTTCCACATTAATCCTTGTAATGCACTGATTAGTCTGGTCTTCACTGACTGTCCACACAAACGTGTCTCTCTCTTTTTTTTTTTCTCCCCAACATGGCATCCAACCACTTCAAAATTATGTCTGAAGTGATCATGCATGAACTGTAAATGTTAACAATGGCATGAAACTACCATCATTAATCATATCGCAAAGTTTTCTGAACACTAAATGTTAATATGAGCTTATTTTAACATTTTTCGTTAGAGTGCCCCGCCCCAGTTATCCACTTCTGGACGCACAGATGATCTCGTAGCCATCCTGTCAGTAATCGATGATGCCAAAGACTTCATCTACGTGTCTGTCATGGACTACATTCCAATGTCTCAATTCACCGCGCCAAAAAGGTAACTACGCCTCACGTGTAGGACTCAATTTGTTTATTTTAACATCACGTTTTACACTCTTGGTTACATTCATGACTTGAACATGGTAGATTTTCATTACACAAGATTCATTTCTTTATGAGTTTATATAGAACATGGTCATGGACTATTTTGTGTCTCCAATTCACTTCACTTGCATTTTTTGGACTGTGGGAGGAAACTGGAGGAAACCCACGCAGACACAGGGAGAACATGCAAACTACACAGAAAGGACCCTGGCCGCCTCACCTGGGGATCGAACCCAGTACTAGTACTCGAAGCAAATGACAGATAAGATGTGAAGGATGTGGATTGCAATTTTCTAGGTGATACAAATTTGAATATTCATATAAAAAGGTGTCAACCAGTTAGCCGGAAATTATGGTCCAAGGTGCATATGTACCCCTCAACATTCATGATGTCTGGTCAAGGTGGGTCTGATTCATTGGGTGAAAGGCAACCCAGTAAGGTTTCCAGTGTATCACAGGGCAGTGAAACACACACCTAGGGCAGTTCAGCTGCTCCAGTGTAGCCTGACCACATGTCCTTTGTCTGGAACCAAATGTTCCAGACACAGGAAGAACATGCAAGCACCACAATGTCATCAAAGCAAGCCGGACTTGCTCATTTACATTCCTCCAGTTCACATTAAAGCTCTCGAGATCTCTTTAGAATGTGAACGTGTTCACTGTTCATACAAAAATCTTTCTGGCATTTTTGACTCTATGCTTGCAGAGAAAACAGGATCTACCACTGTAACTCATTTTATATTAAAGTTTGTATCTCATGCTCAAGCAGTTTGGATTGTCAAACAAGAACCGTAACCCCTTGTTTCCCATCAGGTTCTGGCCAGCTATTGACTCAGCATTGAGGGATGCTGCATGTGCCCGTGGAGTGGAAGTAAATCTGCTGGTCAGTTGCTGGAGCCACTCTCCTGGTGCTATGTTTATTTTTCTGCAGTCTTTATCAGTACTAAGCAAATCGCCTCTCCGCTGCAACATTCATGTGGTATGTTCTATATCGTATACTTGTCTGGAAAAAGATTTATTCTTTCTATTCTATTCATTGAATGACATTGTGTGTTTTCCAGAAAGTGTTTGAGGTCCCTTATACACCAGAACAACTTAAGATTCCTTTTGCTCGTGTCAACCATGCCAAGTATATGGTGACGGATCGTGTTGTGTACATCGGTTAGTTACATTTTGGTGCTCTGTCTTTGTGGACATCTTGTTCTTCTGGAGGTTTCGCTTAGTAAAACTGTACACTGTATTCCAGCTCCAATTTCCTTGATGCAATGTTTGGCTGACATTTATGTTGTGTTTGCAGGAACCTCTAATTGGTCAGAAAATTATTTCAGCCAGACAGCTGGAGTCGGGCTTGTGGTAAATCAGACGGGCTCTGTGGTGGAAGAGGGCCAGCAGACTGTTCAGAATGAACTACTCAAGGTTTTTCAGAGAGACTGGAGTTCCGACTTTGCTCAGACTCTCACCACTGATCACGCAGAGTTTTGCACGAGGAAGAAAAATACATAATCTCTGTCAATCGAATATGGAAGACCAAGACCGCCATGCATCAGCTTACTTGTGGCCCTGCTTGCTATGCTATTGAATGTATCTAAACATGCAATCACTATGTTCAACGTTGTGTTCACAGTACTGCTCTGTAATGTATATATTTTATCTGTCTGTACAGTATGCTTTTCTACCTTTTTACATATATGGATTGTCGTGTAATTCATTTCGCACTCATTCAACGAAGTATTCAGACGTGTGGTCAGTCTTCAGTAATATTCAGAAGTAAAATCCTAGAACATTTTTAAGTGTCGTTGTGTTTAATTTTACTAATTTTGGTCTAGAAAAAAACTCAAAATGTATTTTAGGAATTGAAAATTAATTCGAAGATCGATTTTCATAAAATTCACTTATAATCCCACAGACAGTTGTGGAATTTCAATATAAAAATGTCTACTGATCTAAGCGCTGTGTAGTCGTTGCATGTGCTAGCTCGCTTCGAAGGAACAGAGTAGCCATGAAGCAGAGAGGTTCGAGTTTCTCATTACCGCCTGCAGGGTTTTTCATGTAAAAAAGCTGTATTGATTAAATAGATTTAAGGTTGTTAAATGGCAAGAAATATTGTGCGTAGACAAAATACACGATTGTGCAGTGTATTGATATTTAAAATCTTTTAAAAGCAAAAAAGTAAGCGCCATCAATAACACCAATTAATAAGCTATGCCTGGATTTATTTTTTTTTTTTTTTTTTGCTATTAGATAACTTGACCACTGGTTTCAAATCATGAGGTGGTAATATCATGTATTCTGTTCAAATCCAATGCCTATGAATTCTGGAACTCGCATCATACATATGCTTCATGCTGCAATCATATTTGCTGCTCATAAATAAAAATATGGCAGACTCAACTGCTCAGGTGATGCAGCTGTGAAACATGCTTGTCCAAAAGAGCTCGGACCTCGAAAGCATCCTATCCACCTGGGTCGAGTGGCCACATGATCAATTATTTGGATGCCGTTCATACAGGGGTGAGGTGTTAAGTCGGATAGGGACTTTTCTGAAATGATCCAATGCTCAGAAGTGGGGGATGAGTGTGTTGATCAGTGTATCTCTCCATACACAGTGCTGATCCACATTGGCAGATCAGTGCAAGTGGAAAATACTGCCCAAGTGTCGGAGGGGGCGTGGGGTATCTTCGTTAATTTACTTTTGTGCATTTTTAGCGCTGGCTGTTTGCGTCCCAAAAATAAGATGTGTAAACAGCAGTTCTAATGATAATATTCAGCTTTGTAGATTTACGTGTAATTAATATTGACAGGTTAACATTAAGCCAGTTTAAAAATAGGTACTCCACAGGAAGTGTCCTGTTTTAGACACGTCATTAATAACAGACTCTGCTTCCTAATTTAACCACAAGCTTTCATCTCAAACGACTCAGTAACTTAATAATTAAGTTAATAATTAAGTTAATAATGAAGGTCTGCGACGCTGCTATTGAGTACAGGCTGGTTTAAAGGCTGCGTTTTAACCCGTATAATGCGGATTGAATAGTGTACGTCACAAAGTCAAAACGCCATGAGTAGTGCACTATTTTGACCCACTACTTAGTGCAACATGTTGAGATTTGAAACGCGGCCTATGTAAATACGAACGTGCCTCCAGGAACCGGAACCTTAGATGTCGAGAAGGACTAGCTAATGAAAATGGCAGCACATAGGAAAGTGTCGTTTTTCAGCCACTCTAATACGGGTGTTTGTAATATATTTGTACTGTTGTGGTTGTTGTATTGTTTCTCGGCTCACGCAGATATAACAGACGGCAATGCTGAACATTTAAAGCGGGAGCATTCACTCATAAAACCATATCAAGGTGAGTACAGGCTAGTCCAGAAACTTCTGTAGTGCTAACTTGGTGGCTAACAACACTGAGACATGCCCAGCAAACACTACGAAGTGGGCGCGACCTCGACTCTTAAGACGATGTTTTAATCTATTTAAGATAAAATATGATTTAAAATCGATATTTTATGTATAATAAAAGCTGGTTGTATAACGGTATTTAATAACCATGCGCAAAATGTTTTACATCAGTGTGAAAACATTAATACTCATTACTCATATTTTGCTGTTTTAAGTCAAGTTAACAACATAGTAAAAGTAGAATTTGTGCTGACTATGCAAACAATTAAAAGTTTAATCTAATCAAACTAACCTTTAATGAAGTTAGTAACACTGTTACCTCAAAACAAAGAAGATCCGGGTCTTTTCTGTGTAGATGTTGCATGTTCGTCACGTGTTCTCTTAGGTTTCCTCCAACAGTCCAAAAACATGATTGAGGTTATTTATAGAGACCTTTATTTTGGTACCTAGCTACTGGAATGAATTGTAGGGCCGGTCCCAAGCTTGGATAAATAGGGAGAGTTGTGTCAGGAAGGGCATCTGGCCAGATCAAGAAAAAAACGTAACCAAAAGTGTAAAACATGTTGAAATAAACAAATAAACAAACCATGTTGCCACTTTTATTACAATACATGAGATGCAATTGTTGTAGATATGTTTATACTAAAGGAAATTCACTCAGCAGATTGCGGTGACTGGATAGTTTGGTAAATAGAAAAAATACTTACATTATTTTGGAAGTATGCTTTTCAGTGTTGTGCAGTTTTCTTCATAACAACGTTTTTTTCCTTTGTGTGTGTTTGTTTCACCAACATGTAGGGGTTGGAACAGGGCCTTCAAGTCAATGGGATTTTTGGGGGAGCACGTTAGTCACAAGCCAATATGTACGTCTTACTTCTGATGAGCGGAGCAAGCAAGGCTCTATTTGGAATACAGTGGTAAGTAATGTCATTTGATGCTTCTTAGTTAGGCCTGTGATGGCAGTGACACATTTAGTGTGAAACATAATTCTGCTTTTTGTTATTATACAACAGTCCATAGAAATGCAAGTGAGCGGAATTTAAGAAACAAATTTGTCCTTGACTAGGTTTGTGTTCGAATCGTCTAATGATCCAGTACCAATTCTGTTATTGTTCATTTCAGTTTATTGTCTTTAACTACTTATCCTAATTAGGGTCGGGTAGGGGTAGCTCTTCAGTGCCGGTCCATCACAGATTTAACCAAAAATTGTAAAACGTGATGATAAAGGGTCAGTGTGAAACTAAGTGCAGCAACGTTCAACTCTGTTGCTACTTGAAGTCTCTCTTATTTATTCAGTTGTATTTATGTATTATGATTTTAAACCCTGGGTTAATCGATGACAGTGCAAGTAGTTACAGGTTGCACAAGTCATCAGTTCAAGTTTTGTAACAAACCATATAACGTCTAATATTGTATCTCTGATTCATCCAACATACATGTCTTGGACATTGAATAATTTTTTTTATTACAGATGATTCAGTTAAAGACATCTGTGATTATCCAGTGTACTATTTTGAGACTTTTATCCACTTTAATGTATGAACTAGTTTGTACTAGTACTAGTAGTTCGTCTTTGTATTTGAACATTGTAAATAATCCTGGAGCAAGATTTCCTTCTGAGGTTGAAGATTTTCAACAGTCTGTGTTTAACGGTTTATCTTTCTATCATTCAGTCACAGAGACAATAAAAGTACTTTGAATCGTGGGTTATTTATGATGTTTTAAAAGTATAAGCTGATGTCCCTGTATGCCGTTTTTCTTTGCAGCCATGTTACCTGAAAGACTGGGAGATGCACGTACAATTTAAAATTCATGGCTCAGGAAAGAAGAATCTGCATGGGGATGGTATTGCAATTTGGTATACAAAAGAGAGATTACAACCTGGTGAGTTTGCACAGACTTGCACGAGACGGCCTGTACTGCAGTGGTGGTCTCGGTCCAGCCGTAGCCTAGTGGGTAGGGTACGGGACTAGTAATCCAAAGGTTGCCGGTTCAAACCTCACAACTGCCAGGTTGCTGCTAGGCCCTTGAGCAAGGCCCTCAACCCTCACTGCGCAGATTGTATACTGTACTGTAAGTCGCTTTGGATAAAGGCGTCTGGATATAATTTCACAGACCAGTGAGAATATCCTTTAGTTCTTTTATTTAAAATAAAAATAGTCAGTGTTAATTGGGCAGCGATGGCCTGTTGATTAGAAAACTAAACTTGTGACCGGTTGCCAGTTCGATTCCCAGAGTCAACAGATCATGACTGCCCTCGAACCTCTTACTGCTCCCCGGGTGCCGTGGCCAGGGCTGCCCAACACTAG
>JAYDZG010000004.1:13872536-13888815 GCA_034509265.1 Microcambeva bendego | reverse complement strand
GCCGTGTAACTGGAAACAGCTGCACGCCGGTCCCAAGCCCGGATAAATAGGGAGGGGTGGAGAAAGCAATGTCAAACCATTGATTTACTCACTTATGGATCACTGTGTTTAGTAAACGTTACACTGTCTTCATCGAATGAGAAAAACGAGCTTTGAGTCAAACTTCATCAGGATTCCGATTAATAAATTACAACACTTAACAATTTACTCACCGATCCGATTAACTTAACGATGTACTCAGCAATTTACTTACCTATGACGTCAGTGGTTTACTTATCAATCACCACAAGCATTTGCTCACCTGTACATTTTCTGATGAACTCAAACATTCAAATAAAAAATATTTCCCCAAAATAATGAATGAAATCGCTAGTCATGAAGCATTGAGATTTAAACAATGGTTATTGGGATTTTTTGTTTTCTGACACTTTTGAATTAACTTATCACTTAACTCACCGACTAACTCATCACTTTAGTCTGTGATCAACTTATCTTATATTTACTCACCGATTTGTTCGCCGATCCACTCACCGATTGACTTGATGTTAATTAACAAACAATAAAAACACGAAATATTTCAGTTCTGAGTAAATGTAAGCAAACTGCACTTTTATTTATTGTGATTAAAAAGTACAATCACATCACTTTTTTACTATCTCTATACACTGCTAATAATAACAACATTGATCTTCTGGTCGAAATGACGATTTTAATACAATCATTTCTAGAAAATAGTTTGGGGTTGCCTTAGGAACCTTTTTCGAGTCGATGTTGTTTCAGTCCGATCCTTTAGCGGACGGACTGCATGAAAATAGCCAGCGTGTGATTTTTTTTTTGTCGCAATGTAAGAACTATCACACGATTATACAGTATTGAAGTAATACCGCACAGATTTATCTCAATGTTCTCGCTTTATGGTGCATTTAGTGTATACGCTGGTTTTTATTTACAGTAAGAGATGAAAATGGAGTCAAATGCAGTGACTTGGTACTGACGAAACTCCCTGATAATGCAGAAGTAGTTCCAGGAGATAGTTCCTAATAGTTCCAGGAGATAGTTCCTGATAGTTCCAGGAGAAGTCTGTGTCGTGTAGTGTCTGGAACGAGAGTGAAGGATCATGGAGAAACACTACTTGGTGTGAGTTGGCTGTCGAGCTCAGTGCTGGGGTTCTTTCCAGTTTTAAAGCAGTGTTCATTAATATGTACATAAGCAGTCTCATATAGAGAACTGATGTGTGTATATGTGTATTGAGTTTAAAACTGGCATTAAGAAAAATCAACTACTCAGTGAAGTTCAAAGATGATGTACTCCTCACGAAGAAAACCTGTGCTGTATTTTAAAGAAGACAGAAGGTAAGAATTTGACCACATATACTTGATGTTCTAGCATTTAACAGACTCAAAGACAGCAATTGTTAGTTAAGGGGCTTTACTCAGTCTCAACAATGAGAACATGTCAGTAATGGATTTTATTTGGATGCTAGCAGAAGTACATATGCATTTTGTTTATCTTGATTACAGATGCAGGTACAGTACAATTAAAATCTTTCTTCGCATAGCACAGCTGGACTCCAATGCAATACAATGAATATAATGCAAGTGTTTGAGGGTTTAGGTCTTGCTCAGGGGCCTAACAGTGCCAACTTGTTGTTGGTGGATGGTTGTACCAGCAACTTACCTATTACTAGGCTAGAATCTTCTCCACTGCCGGCTTAATGTTTTGCTTCTGGCACATGCTGGAAAAACAAATACTTCCCTGTAACCATATAAAGACGTTACAGTCTTTCAGTACTTCATTGAGATTTTTGGAAGACAAAGGTCATTAAGCAGCACCTTATTGATAGGATTTCTTACATGTTTGTGATTTGCCGATACAGAAGAGAAACCAGCATTTCTAGCCCTTATTTATTTTGCCTAGTTCTATACAAAAGTTCAGTTTTTAGACTGACTTGCACTATGGGTTATTGTTTGTGACAGTTATGGTTAATACTTCAACATTAACTGTTGACGTGCACTTCTTTTGTATTTGTTCATATAAAGTACAGTAGAACCTTGACATACAAACATTTTGGGTTACGCTTTAAAACACAGCCAATATGCAGTGAGCAAACTTTTCCAGTGTTTTATTTATATTTTGTAAAATTCAATATTAAGCTCAATAAATAAGCAGAGAAAGTGTACTAATGAGGAAATGAAAGAAAGAAATGTATGATGATGTATGATTGAGCCCACATACTGAAATCTGATGTTTGTTAGAGCACTGTTGTGTTATGGTTGTTTGTTATTGTGTATTGCAGTAAAACAGATTATATAGTTTAAGATTTAAGAGGAAATATACTTAAAAAGAGCATTTGAGACTTTATAAATGTTAGGTAATGGGTGGTTTGGGAGGTCTGAAACAGATTGATTATATTTACATTATATCTCATGGGAAAATTAGATTTAACATACAACCATTTTGACTTAAGAACAATCCTTTGGAACCAATTAAATTTGTAAGTCAGAGTTCCAGTGTACTGCTTTGTAAGTGACTTAAAAAGTGTTGTCACACACTGGCTGCCCACCTTTCCTCACGCTCAAGTTCAATATCATCTACTTAACTTGGGACCTCCAAGAGCCAGAAATCCTCATTGACCTTACAGAAAAAAGGAGCCACTAACCATGTGAACAAAATTTCATGGAAATAGGTTCATCTCTCACATCCCCATTTATACAGACGGTCCATGACAAATCGAGTAGTGTCCGCTGCCATAGCAGCCAGTTTAATTTAATAAAAAATCCAAAACACAGCTAGCCTTGGACCAAATTCAAGATATCTAGCAGCTTAACTACCTAATATGTACAGATTCAAAAGTCTGTCTTCAAGACTTAGGATCTTATAAGTACACACACCCAATAATAGCAACCGCAACTAAAATACAGTCGACATGACATAAAATTCCTCTGGGTCTCAGGACACTGTGGTCTTAAAGGGAATGAAGAAGCTAACATGGCAGCAAAGCAAGCAGTAACATCTCCAGTTCAACCCACAGCCCAATCACTAATCATCATCCCATGAGATCTCAAACCAGCTATACAAGCAAACACTACAGCAGCCTGGCAAAAAGAGTGAGAAACTCAAGTCACCAACAAACTCTATCCTACCTTAACAATAATACTCTCCAAAACAATGGGAACAACGTATATACACTAGATGCTGCATAGGACGCACCAAACTCACCCATTCATGATTACTGAAAGAAGAACTTGCCTCCTCCACTTGCTCGTCCTGTGGATCGATGACTTCAGTGTCAACGGATGAACACCATTAGAGCAAAGTTCAACAGTACAGACAGCTACAAGGAAATTTTCAATTCAGTACCCACTTCTAATCAACTGTTTAGATATACGTTGGCCAAAATAATGTTGGCGTTTTAATTATTATTGATCTTTAAGAACGAACCCACTATGGATCTTAAAATACAGCTGACAGTGCATTAAGAATCAAACAACAACCATCCAGCACAATTAAACAAGCCCTAAAATGTTCAGTTTCACTATCAGATAATTCAGGCCAGGTTCACTCATACAAAAATATACTAAGGTGTTTTTTTTAACCTATTGTCCTCCCAATCTAGTCCCATAATCGATTTGGATCTCTTAACTTCTAACACACACAACCTCTGACAGTTCACTAGCCATTATTCAGTCAGCAGAGGTCATAATTGCATAAGTGATGAGGACTCACCTTTGGGATCCAACCCAAAGGACAGAGCAGTCTTCCAGCCTACCAGTAGCAGAGAAGATCCGAAGCTTAGGGTACACGTGTGCTGCCTTTAATCACCGTTATTAATAATCCAGTAATCGTTTTGTATTAATGTCTGTTAATTATGTACTCAAAGGTTTCAGTAACTGTTTTAATCATGGTACAATATTTCCTGTGTTCTTTTTTGCTTTGAGATTCTGTTTATATCCACATAAGAATGAGTCTTTTAATTTTTGTCATTCTGAACCTCCAAGAAATGAAAAGCAAAAGGTTCATCCTCATGAAGATGGGCTGTGAGTAGTATGGGATTTATAGTGTACATGTGTAATTGCTTGGCATGTTGGAAAGAGATTTGTTCTGTTGTTTCGAAGCACCTGTGTCTGTTGTACCTGTGTTCGTGTGGATCTCCTCTGGCACTTTTATAACTACAGTACCATCCTGATGCACTTAGTAGGGACTCCTACTGACTGAATACAGGTTCAGGGCTCTAAGCTAACATTTTGCACTGCTAGGACTGGTGCGCCTAACTTAAGTGGCAATATTGACTTTTAAATGATTAACTAAGAATCTGGTCAATATAAAGTTCATTATTTGAAGCACAATTCTATATATTCTATTTTATATTCACAATTGTGTATACAATTATCAGTCTCCATTTATAAATATAACAATATAAAACGGCTGAAAATTAGTTTACACTAGGGCTGCAGCTTTCCATTTTTTTTTGTAAATCATTTTGCTTTAACAAAGAGCAAAAAATAAAAATAAATAATAAAAAATATATATTTTATATTTTATTTTTGCACATTTGAGTTTAAAGAGAGCATTTAAAAGTGGCAAAAACAAATACATACAAAAACTACCAATATACATACAATAATACCTTAAGACTTAAAATGTATACAGGCAACCTAAAACAGGCAATAATAATAAGTGTGTGTGTGTGTGTGTGTGTGTGTGTGTGTGTGTGTGTGTGTGTGCGCGCGCGCGCGCGTGTGTGCGTGCTCGGTTCTGTCCTAAATCACACTACATCACTGAACAATAGGCGGGATAGGGGGGTTGAGTGAACATAGTATTTATTGAACTGTGTGTGAAGAGTCCCTGGTTTAAATTCTGAGGTGTGGTTCTTGACGTGGTCCTCTGCTTTTTCACGACACCGATGACGGCGTGAATTAGTGCAAAGTAAAACGCCCGTTTAAAACAGCACTTTGTATAGTTGTATGGATTCAACAATTCCTTTCTGTGTGGAGTTTGCATGTTCTCCGCATACATATGTGGGTTTACTCGGTGCTCTGGTTTCCTCTCCCAGTCAAAAACATGCAAATGACGTATATTAGAGATCAAGATTGTCCATGAGTGTGTTTGATATGAACTTGTGTACTGATTAAACTCGTGTGATGAGTAACTACCATGTGTCTGTCAGGGCTGTAACCACATTATAAAACACGATTTTAAAATACTAATAAACAAATGCCAACTTGCTAGTGATTGCTCGTGTGTTCAAGTTGCTGGATCCTTACAGGACATGTTGGTGTGATTAGTAATGCATGGATCTTTAGTTTGTAGTTCTGTATGTCAGAGTGCACGCATGGTACAGATCGTAGGGCTCATCCGTAGATTAGTGAGTGTAATCAATTACTAACAAATGACTACTTGTTTCCTCTCACATGGACAACCAGAGAAGTGTTCAGATGAAAACTAACTCGCTTGCTAAACTCTATCGTTGTTAAAGTGCTGCCCACCCTTTAAATAATGTAACAACTAATCATTTCTTCTCCTTTTTGTAGATTGATTTGGAAGAGGTGTACCGTGTTGAAACTCTTCGGCCTCTGCATGGTGCTCATCCTCGGCTCTGTTCTGTGGCTGCAGCTGAGCTGTTCGGACGATCTGAACCAGGCACTGCTGGTCGATCGTCCTCCGTATCAGCCGTGTCCTGTAGACAGACATACCTCAGTCGTGGAACCCTCCTGGGGCCCTCACAAAATGGCTCTCATCGTCCCTTTCCGGGAGCGCTTCGAAGAACTTATCGTTTTTGTTCCGTACATGCATGCTTTCCTCAACAAAAAGAGGATACGGCACAAGATTCTCATCATTAACCAGATTGATCACTTTCGGTAAGTTCGATTTTTTTATTTATTACCGCCATTAGCGTTTAAACCGTATAATATAAGCATAAAGCACCTAGAAAAACCCTGGATGGCACAATAGGCCATCACTGGCCACACACACGCACTTTAAACTATTGTGCAGTATAGTGTCTCCAGTTTACATAATGGAAAAAGAAACTGAAGCGCCTACTTAAACTTTTTTCTCCCAGTGAGACCGGTTCAAGCTTGACGAGAAATCTAATCGAGATCTCGTGTCACATGATTAAAGAGCCGTACTCTCTGTGTGTTCCAGGTTCAACAGAGCCTCTCTCATTAATGTTGGCTACATGGAGAGTGGGAACGACACTGACTACATTGCAATGCACGACGTGGATCTGCTGCCTCAGAATGAAGCACTGGACTATGGATTCCCGGCAGAGGGACCCTTCCATGTAGCCTCACCGGATCTTCATCCGTTATACCATTACAAGACATATGTCGGAGGAATTCTGTTGCTCACCAAAAAACATTATGAATCTGTAAGATTATGATTCTATTGGCTTGTTTTATTTCGTACGCTGTTTGGGGAAACATAATGCAATTCTATTTCTAATTCTTATCACAGTGTAATGGCATGTCAAACCGGTTCTGGGGATGGGGGAGAGAAGACGACGAGTTCTTCAGAAGACTGAGAGCCGCCGATCTGCAGGTACGGAAGATTTAAGAAGCTGAATGTGTTTATCTGGGTCAGATTGCTTGAACACGCTTATGATGCTTACTATTTGACTTTCATCTATCCTTGATTCATTGTTTTACCATACAAGTACTTAAAATGCCAAAAGCAGAATCGTATATCTACTACACTGTGTAATTACTGTATACAAAATATGAATACATTACATGCTTAAATATTACAAAATTATAATTTTCATCAATACCAGATATTACATTTTCATATTTTTATAGATTGAATACATTGAAATTTGCAGAATCTGATTATTGGGGGTGTGGGGGGTGTGAGTGAGTGAGTGTGTGTGTGTGTGTGTTGGTGGGGGCGGGGGATACCTGGAGGAAACCCACTTAGACATGAGAAGAACAGGCGACAGTGTTACCCACTTAGCAACCACGTTGCACCGATGTCTTTAATTTCTTTTGCATTTGCACTACCGAATGCCAGTTCACTGTGAATAATAAGCAGATGGCGCAGACCGAATACACACCACCAGGTTTAGTGTTTAGAATGAAGATCTAACACTGATGCATTCACAAAACTGTTGAGGGTAGCGACTGGCACACATTGTTCAGAAAATAAAGACTTGAGACCTGAATTCTTTTAATTCTTTTAACATGTAAGCATTGTTTTATACACACAGTGTATGAAGACTTTTTCATCATGATTAGTATTTTACATCCCAAATACTTTTTATTGTACCAGAGTTGTGTAGAAATTTTATATACACCAAGTTTGTTTGCTTTTGTATTAAAGATGATTTAAACCAGATTTTCTTCCAGCCACTAGAGGACGTAGTTTGACAAGGTTCAAACGCTGTCCACAGTCATTGACCCCCCCTAAGTCAAATACTGTGGTTTGCTTTTTTTTTATGTTATCTAGGTAAGTCACATGATTTAAAGAGAGTATATTAGAGTAATGTAATTCATGAGTGAACTTTCATTTCAGTGGAGTTAAATTGTGGAATTGGAACCTCTCATGCAGATGAGATTTGGAGATACAAAATTGTCCATGACTGTATGATATAAACTTCTGAACTGATTAATCTTGCGTGATGTAACTACATTGTGTCTGTCGTAAATGTAACCAAAGTATAAAACATGACATAAAACCTCCGTCATGTAAAGAAATGCCACTAAGTTTTCTGGGCACAAGCTTATCTCGGATGGACTGAAAGACAGTTAAAAACGTAAATACTTTTAGCCTGACAAAACGACAAAAAAAACATCCAGACTGCTATCAGCAAAAGGTGCAAATGTGAACATCTGTCGTTGTATGCATGTGCATCAGTTCCCACAGCATGGGTGAATTCCATCTATGTGAAGAAACCATTAACTCAGAGGCGTGTGTTAGTATTTTAGACACACACGCTGACGCCTGTGGTTGATTTTATGTTTCAGACCTTATAATGTTCTTCAAGAACATGGCTTTGTGGATGCAGTGTGTATGTGTGCGGGGTTGGCCCTTTAGCTGGCAAGATTTGTCTCCTATTGAAAATGTATGGTGCACCATGAAGGGTAGACACTAGTGTGTATTTTTATTTTATGTAAGGAATGAAACAATGGATCAATACAGTGACCCAAAGACAACCTGTGAGACAGCATGGTCAGGTGTTGTCTCAAATAACGTACAGCATTATTTATTAGATTGTTCATTTTAATGTTAAACGTATATAATGTTCTGCCAGCTTTTTAGGCCAAAGGGAATAAACACCGGCTATAAAACGTTCAGGCACATTCACGATCCTGCCTGGAGGAAGAGAGATCAGAAGAGAATAGCTTCACAAAAGCAGGTAAAGTCAACCCGCTTGCCACGTTTAATTATGTTGCACACACATGCACGCAAGTTCATTCATTTAATATTGCAAATTATTTTCATGGTTTTAAATGGTACTCACGTTTTAAAAACCTGAAGATTAATGCATGTGTTTATAGTATGGCAAAACGGAGTACGATTTTGTAATAGTAATAGTGGGAGTCATACTGCTGGTAAAAGCAATGCCTTAGTTTTGGAAATTTAAATCGCCAGCCACAAATACGGGAAGTCGCATAAAGGCTACCAAATCTTTTTGGCCAGCCCTAACAGGAGTCCCGAAGGCAATGATTCAGTTATCAGAGATGTGAGTATAAAAAAGCAAAGTGAAAAGTATTTTTCTGTTTTTGTAAATATGGTTTTACACTGATCAGGCATAACATTATGACCGGTGAATAGAATATAATATATAATGCCTTTATTTGTCATCACACATATACAGATGTACAGTACAATGAAATTCTTTCTTCGCATATCCCATCTTGTTTTTTTCCTTATTCGTGGTATTGAAATTGGTATTGAGAATCGTAGAATTTTAGTGGTATTGGTACCGACTTATAAATATCTTGCCATCCCTGGAACCAACACGACGAAGGTGGTTATGCTTAATTAGTGTATTTTTTAAATGAATTGCAATGCTTTGCTGATTTTTAATCATTTGTCATTTTACTCACAGGAACAGTTTAAAGTCGACCCAGTAGGTGGTCTGACCAACCTCCGCTACACAGTAGAGTCCCGTCAGGACCTGACCATCAGCGGTGCCCCCTGTACTGTTATCAACACTTTACTAGAGTGTGATCTGGATCAAACGCCATGGTGCCAGTTCAGCTAACATTCATAAAGCTGGCCATGCCTTCTCTCCAGCACACAGGGTCGTTCTTGCTGAAACTTCAATAATCACCTGATGATTTTCATCAAAATAAAAAAGGATGGACTATTATATTTCCACTGGGCAACGTTGCCTTATGAAACCTTCACGAAGCCGACTCGGTCTTTCTCAGAAAGCTGAACTTGTTTAAACCTTTCAGGTACTGCGGTGACACTCTCGGTGATATAACTACTAAGCTTTCTGTAGAAATATTTCAGAAGAAGTCTCCAGCTGTAGCATTGACCTCTTTGGACCATTTCTCGTGGTCCTGTAAGTCAAATTTTATTTCTCTTGACAGAATTATGTATGCTGTATTTAGAATAAATGTGTCACTTGAAGACACAAGATGGTTTAAGGTATGGTGAGTACATTTGCACACGTTATTTATATAAAATATTTTAGACCGGTCTTGTTTTTTTTATATTCTACTATTTTATGTCTACGTTTTTTTTATTCTCTGACTTATTGATGCAGCTTCGCTTGCTCTGTAGATAGTGTCGGGGCTGCAAAAGTCAGAATGTGAATTTAAAAACTCATTTAATTTGTAAATGAGTGGAAATTCAAGGATGTGTGTGTGATTCTCAGCGAAGGACTGGAGTCCTAATCAGTGTTTAAAGATGTCTGGGGTTTTCACTGGACCCACTGTTACCATGACAAATATTAAGTTGTTTATAAAGATGACTAAATACATTTTCTGATTTATGTCTTGATTATTGTTATTTGTCGTGTGAAATGAATACGTTCAGTGTTAAGTCTTTTACCAATGACAAATAATTCAGGATAAAATAATACACATAAATGGATATTTTAATGGAAAATGTGTGGCATAGCAGGGGTTTGCTGCCTTCCTCTTTTTTTGAAATATTAAAGCAATCGTTTTATTGATTATATTATTATAATATTATTATTTGACGTGCACCGTGGCTAAGTGGGTAGCATTCTCACCTCACATTAAGAAGGTCCTGTGTTCAATCCCCAGACCGGGAGTTCTGTGTCCTTTCTGTGTAGAGTGTGCATGTTCTCCCTGTGTCTGTGTGGGTTTACTCCAGTTCTAAACATCCAAGTGAGGTGAATTGGAGGTAAAAAATATTGTCGCTGATTAGAATAAACTTGAGAACTGATGAAACTTATGTAATGAGTAACTACCGTGTGGTACAAAAGTAAAACATGAAATTCTAATACATTATTTGGAGTTTCATGGTGTACCAGTGGAAGAGGCTCGATCAGGTGGTGCATCAGACTCTTATACTGTCCTGCCATAGGTGGGATCCAGGTTCAAATGTTGGGGTGCTATTGTCTGGGCTTCTTCAAAGAATTTCAATTGGTGTTACCCATTGAACCAGACCCACTGTGACACTAGTGATAACCATTCAATACTTTTGTATTCAAAGCCACAGTCTCGACCTCCACTGGTGTGTATTTACAATGTATAATAATGAAGCTAAATAACTACATCAGTTCTATTCGATCAGTAAAATAGTTTTATTATAAAATGTTATCTAATTCAGCAGTGGCTCTGCAACTGGGAAATGTGATGACTGATTGAATTATGTAGACTCGAGTTTCCCTTAATCACATTACTGAAGTGCATGGTATTGGTAATCAGATTAGTAATTGCCATATTCAAAATTCTTGCAGATATCTGATGCTATCCATGTGAAGGCAATGAAAGACTCTTGGCTTATGTGACAAAATCCAAATGGAATGGGGCATGACATTTCATCCGACATGACCATACACTTTAGGATCTCTTATTTCAAAGTCCTGTGTGATATTTAAATCCTTAAAGATCCTTGAAGTCACAAGAGCAAGCTAGGCTAATTAGGTATAAACATGCTGGCCTGTTGAGTAATAATATTATCATCTAAAATTACATAATGCTTGTATTCCAGATGTACTGACCTCTTTTGTTGGATCAAAAATAAGGATTTGAATCGATAGTTATAGTCAAATTCCACTTTGTTCTACACACAATAATTGTAGGTGTATTCAGTAGATGTACAGCTTTACAGATGATCTTCAAGTTGTGATTACATGTATCGGTTTACAGATAATGATAGACCACTTTTATTATTTTCTTTCTTTTTGTCCCCTCATGGGGAGCAGTGGGAAAATACCTCAGCGCTGCAATTGTCTGGTCAGACGTGATTATCTGTCATGTCCAGTTGTCAGTGTGTTTCCTATTTTTGGTCTTTTACTGACCCAAAGTAAGCAGGGTTGTGCAAGTAGAGCATACGTGGTCAAAACTGTGCCAAACCAGGAATGCAGGCCAGAATCGTATGTGACCCCTAAAATATGAGAGCTTTAAAAAGCTTTTCCCTTCATGTTTTATTACATTACCAGTTGAAAGTGTTAAAATTTCCCCATCTGTCCTGACGCAGTAAATGGGTTCTATTAAAAAAAAGTTTAGATTACCAAAAAACAATGATTTTTAGTGTCGTTTCTTGTCAAGTCTATTTCAAACGGCTTGTTAAACTATGTTTACTATACCCTATAATTCAGTACTTTGACAATATTACACTGTAGTGTATAGATTATTGCCTCTGTAATGCTAAAGACAACGCTGACAACTAGGCATGAGTCACTACCCAGACACTATCCTTTTGTTTATTTCTCTTAAAAAAAGAGAATGTATTTTTGATCAGCTTTTATTTATCTAAATAATGAACGCCCTGTTATTAGCACCCAGGTGGAGTAGAGGTTTGAATCTTGGTGTTGCCAGCAGCCTGTGTACCACTCTAGCCATTAGGATGCACTAAATGGTGTGTTGTAGTTTCAGTCCCAAGCCTGGATAATTAGGAGGGGTACATCAGGAAGGGCTACACTAAAAACTATGTCAAATCAATAATGTGGGCCTCCACCCTTAATGGAATGAATTCATAACTGACTCATGGTGCATCGTTCCATCCATAATCACGACGATTAAGACCACATAAAGAAAGCCAAGGTTAGAGAGTACGTTTTCATTCACCACTAACTTGGAAACTGGCGGAAACTGACAGAAATAGGTTTGGTAGACCCAAAACCACAACAGCATCAGGAGTTCAGCTGTGGAGAGAAGCCTTAAACCAGAAGGATTGGCAAGTTGCAGTAAGAAAGCCATTGCTACGATGACCAGATGGGACGATGATGCTTCATGGTCAGTAAAAAATCTTTATGGACTGATGAATCAAAATGTTAAATCTTTACTTTATCAGTTCGTCAAATCAAATGTCAGTTGGGAAGGAGAATGTGTGCTTGTCAGGAGCTATGTTGCTACAGACTACACTTTTGCCACACCATCTGGTCTGTGTTAATATCCGGGGTTTCTTTTACAGCAAGACAATGACCTGAAACATCCCTTCAAGTCACAGTTAAGACTGTTAGAAAACTGGAACAAGATGGTAAACTCATTGAAGTTTGATGCTGAGAATATCCTCTCAGTTAATGTGTTAATATTTTATTCCTTAATAATGCTGCTGACGACACGATTACATGCAAACACGCCCTATGTGGGGCATTGTCACACGGCGAGACTTAAACAATCATTGAATTGAGAGCAGAGGTGGAAGTGTTGGCACATCACAAAGTGCTCAAGGTAAGATGAGTAACTTTAGCAGATGGGATCATCCTGTTGCGAGTCTAGACGTGCTTTAGATTGCGTCTGGGAGATGACTCTGATAGTGTATGTTATTATAAGGGATGTCCATGCTTTTACTTCATTGTAGCTATCATGCTTCCATCACCTTAATGAAGATAATATGGACAGTTTCTGACACGATATGTCATTGTTAATATTGTTGTGGCTATGACATTTGACTTAATTGAGCAGTGTTGTATACACTTAGAGCTGAAGTTTACATCAGATGGTTATGCTTAGAACCTGTTCTGCAATGGAAAGTGGCCCAAAATGATTCTTCTATTGATATAAAGGATTTTTTTACATGGTAAAGGGTTTGATTGCAGTTGTGACAAAGGTGCCACAGCCACTTATGGGTGATATACTGTGTAAATCGTTACCATCCATTTAAAACTGGCATAACTAATATTTTTCACAGCACTGTACACTTACTGGCAATTTTATTATATACTGTATACCTGCTCATTCCCTTGATACGTAGCACTAAAAAAACATTTAGATGTGTAATGTTAATGTTTACAGTAAACATTGTGGGGTAGTGGGATCTGAAAGACTTAAACAGTACCAGTTGTTCTGCTCCAGAAAAAGTTCAAACTGCTCATTCATTGGCACACATTTGGCCCTCAGTACCAGTTAAGCATTGTTTGAAAGCAAAAGTCAGTCTGAGTATTGTTGAAGACTCTTTGCATCATTTAATGGACCGTAAATGCCCAGATTCAGTGATCCTGTGCTCAATGTAGCGTCATAATCTTGGGTTTGGCAGCCATTTATATTGTTTTGAGCACTCTGAAAAGTTTTTTTTTATTGTATTCCTTTATGCTATTATGTGGAAACTTTTGAGACTGTTGTGTATAAAAATCCCAGGGGATTATCAGTGCCGGTCATATTCAAACTAGCCCATCTGGCACTAATATCATACCGCAATGTCAAAGTCTCTCTTAACCCGTGTTGAATAATTGTATGTGTTACAATGCTCCCACATAACTGGCTGATTAGATAGTTACATGGTAGTAAATTTAAGGTGTACAGCGTCTTTACTACAATAAATGACAATTTAAAATGTGGGGATATTGTAGAATCTTTAAACATTATCTTTAATAAGTATTTTTTTTTAGAAAAATTAAAACTTTAACACATTTGTCTGCAAACTAAACTGTATATAACCTCACATTTACTCTGGAAAAGCAATGTCCACCACTTGAAATGTGAATGTGCCTTTTGTCATTTAGAATACAATGTTCAGATCAGTTCATAATCCCTTATCCTATTTAGAATCGGGGAGGGGTGCTGGAGCCTTTCCCCGGTCTTCAACAGGCACAAGGCACGTGGTATCACCCTGGACGGGGCACCAGTCCATTGCAGGTACCTAAAGGACAATTCGGTGTCTCCAATCAACCTGGTAGCATGTCTTTGGACTGTGGGAGGAAGCCGGATTATCCGGACGAAACCCACGCGGACACGGGGAGAACCTACAAACTCCACACAGAAAGGACCTAGATCGTCCCACCCGGGGATCGAATCCAGGACCTTCTTGCTGTGAGCGGCAGTGCTACCCACTAAGCCACCGTGCCTCCCTAGAATATAATGATTTAGACAATTAAAATGTAGTATTACTGTGTGACTAAATCAAGGTGGTTTTCCTAAAACAAGGACCAGAATCTATCTATCTATCTATCTATCTATCTGTCTCTGTCTGTCTGTCTGTTTTTTTTGTCTGTCTGTCTATTTGAAGTGTCATTTAGAATATAATAATTTAGACAATTAAAATGCAGTATTACTGACTTTATTTACCAAAATTAAATTAACAAAACAAGGTCCAGAACAATGTGAAGGTCTCTAAAATGTATGAAATTAAACAATTAATAGTCTATGTGTTTCGTTATTTACAGTTTTAACAAACTTACCATTTCAACATGCTGTTTTTTATACGATTTGGATCTCTGTTAGTTGCCTCACGTTGCTTTCACGATTTGATCTACTTTTTTATTGTTTCATTTTCATTGAGATCAATCAATCTTGTTTCTTGTTTCTTGCGCAGCTTCTATTCATGGATCTGCTTCCTTTAGTCAACAAAGGCGCAGGAGTTGGTAAAAACAACCAAACATTCCTTTTCAACATTTGCACACGGATTTTCCTGCCGTTACAAGCGTTCAGTTGGCAGTCGTTGCATCTGATCTCAGGACAAATCCGCCTCTTTAGAGGCTACACGCGGGTGATCGGGGCTGCTGAGCGGCGGGTTTAAATAGCGCACTTATTCTTCCGCTTTCCATTCTGCGCTCAGGCTGTCAACCAGCGACATGGAGACGAGCTGCTACAGAGGAACCGGACATCTTCCAGCCAAGGAACATCCGAAGAACTTCAGCATCGACTGGATTCTCAGTTCGGGTCCACGAAAACCAGATCTGCGCCAAAGCGAGATTGCACGTCCGAAAGTTTTGACGCACGATTATTTATTGCCGATGTTACTGCACCGGCCCGGAGCTGCGTACGAAGCCGCTCGTGTAACGCACAATTACCAACACCAGCTTTACACCAGCAGCAGCCTTCAACTGCACCTGATGCACACCGGTAAGCAAGTCTGTCTGTATTATGTGCACATATGCGCATTTTCTGCGATGCTTATAAACATGACTTAGGAGACGATCTCGACATGACCGGACTTTCTTTCCCGATTTAGGCCTCGTTGGACAGCAGACTGGTTTACCATACACAGCAGATTTTGGAGGGAGGACCTGCCGACGGATCCGGACCGTGTTCAGTTCAGAGCAGCTGCAGAAGCTGGAAGAAGTTTTCACCAAACAGCGCTACATGACCGGCCCGGATAAAGTGCTGCTGGCTTCGGCTCTTCAGCTCACGGAAACTCAAGTCAAAGTCTGGTTCCAAAACAGGAGGACCAGGTGGAGAAAGAGCAGAGAAGTTCAGACCCAGACCAGACCGAAAATCCAGCATGAGTCCTCGCTAACAGAAGACGAGTTCATCTCCGTGGACAGCGACAGTGACGGTTCGGAACCGTGAGCGACTCCGGTTCGGAACCGAGCGACTCCGGTTCGGAACCGTAAGCGACTCCGGTTCGGAACCGTGAGCGGTTCGAATCAGTTTCACCAGTTCTTGTTAAACAAGAAATGAATGCATACATCACCACTGAGTGGCTTGACTTTAAATCAAACATTTCTGCCTTAAAATTGAACACGTACCACTGTGCACTATGGATGTTCTTGCCGACAAGTAGGTTTTAACGAGATTCTATTTTAGTGCGTTTAATGAAAACATGTAATGTAATGTTTAACCATGTGTTGTTATTTTTTTATTGTTTTCTTTTCATTTAATTTGTCAGTGCTTGCTTTGAGCTTTTTTGGTTTTAGTTCTTGAGCCCCAATAAAGCATTTTTATTTAAACAAAAACCTGATACATCTTTGCTT
>JAYDZG010000004.1:13719401-13737750 GCA_034509265.1 Microcambeva bendego | reverse complement strand
GTCCCTATATGCATTTTAAACATTGTGGTAAGATGGGTTTCTCCGCAAAACTAAAGTCACACGCACAGCATCTGATAGAAGATCTGGCTCATTTTCTGTGAACCAATGGCAATCCTACGGCTGCTGAATACAGGACCACTGTGAAAATGGAGACGTACTCGTCTGCTCAGTCACCCACTCTCAGGTTGAAAAGCGAAGGAGCGAAGAGCGTTTGCTAACTAAGTGAGAGCGTGGGATGACACATGCACACACACAAGGGACGTTGAGACACACACACACTGACACTCAAAAGATGGACTCACATACAAAGGAACCTGACACACAAACATACGGTGAGACTTAAACACACACTCACAACTTAAATACTCACAACTACGGTGTTATACTGCTGTTTCAGTGTAAACAGCATTTCTGTTCTTAATATGGCTGGTCCCAAATCTTGTGGAATGTATCAGGAATTATATTGGGTTTTGTACTTCTACCAATAATATAATACAGGGCATTAATATAATAGGGCAGTTGTAGCCTAGCGGTTAAGGTATTGAACTAGTAAGCAGATTGCTACTGTTGGACCCTTGAACAAGGCCCTTCAATCTTAATTGCTCATACTCAATACTGTATATGTACTCAATACATATAAAAGCATCTGCTAAATGCTGAAAATCAATACCTGTATGCAACACACATTATATATCCCTAGATTAAATATATATTTAGTAAATCTCAAAGTGTGTTAAATACTTAATAAACACAAAATGTAAACAATGTGTGTTAAAAAAAGTGTGTTAAATACTTAGCCCAGAGGCAATCTGCATAGTATTTACTTATTTACTTAAAGTGATAGGAAGTATTAAATATTTAATATAATTAATTTTGATGAAAAGCTGTTATGAGGCTGTGTTGTGACCATATGATGGCACTGCACGTGTGCATGAATCACCCTTAATCTCACTGTGTGAAAGCGCACAGGTAAATGCCAGCCCATATGGGCAAAATAATCTTCTCACGTCTCTATACTGACTTCAAAGGAAGATTACACACCTCAGAAGGGTAATACCAACATTGCACAATATGTGTTTTGATAAGGTTTTCCAAAAAATGGTACATATAGATCCACCTCCCAACACACACACACACACACACACACACACACATTTAATGATGCATAAGGTGCATTGCCTACTCTAAAATGTATTAAATGTGTGAGGCTAAGTGAGTAAGTAAGCACTTAGCCGATAAATGTGTGAGGATATAGTGAGGAGGGGTGATTCATAGTATAATTACAAAACATGTACCACAAATCCCATAACATAATTGTGCACAATTATTCTCTCTGGGGCTTAAGTACTACCAGCTAAGTTGAAAAATATAAACAATATTTAAATCAAATTGTTCAACCCATGTGAACTCCAAAACCTTAACAAGTAAGGTGGCATGCAACAAGAACAAGAACAACAACAAGAACAAGAACAACAACAACAATAACAACAACAACAGCAACAACAACAATAATAATAATAATAATAATAATAATAATAATAATAATAATAATAATAATAATCATAACAGTTTTGGAAAGCTGAAAATTGTATGCAATATATTAATGGTACATAGCAATTTTGGAAGCAAACAACAGTGAAATACATTATTTGTTAAATCCAAAAGTCATCAAAGATTTTTTTTAATAATTTGACCAAAACAAAAAGTATAGGAAATGATTTTGTTAGTCAAAAGAGCTTCTATTACATTTTCAAAAACACCTTAATAACCCTCAGGTCTAGGATAATGCTTTGCTGACTATAAACTGTGAAACCACATTACTGATTATTTGATGTATATATAAAAAAGAGCTTAAAATCCTTGCACCATGTTTATATTCTCTTTAATGTGGCTAATTAAAGCTAAGCTACGCTATTTAAGGAGCTCTAATCATTACTTAGGTCTGGGAAATATACTGCCGATGTTTCATAAGCATTTCTTTGTGCTCTCCCTGTCATCAGTCTTATTTTAAATTAGGATCTGAAATATAGTAATATAGTATGGAAACAATATGCAGAAATAGAAAAAATATGCTGAAAGTCAACAGGAATAAAAAAAAATGCTCTGAACTTTTTTTTATTTGAGTAGCGTTCAAGTGTCTTACAATTACTGGTTAATTTGAACTGTGATGGAATGGGGTAGTAGCAAACCTACAGCAATTTAGTCAAAACGAAGACTTAATTGAAAAGAATTAAAAATAAGAATTTTTCTTTGAGAACATTCAAGAAAGGCTATGCTATGTAGTTTAAGGACTGCTGTGAAATGAGGCATATTTAATCAAAAATTTAACAATTGGGGTTATTTCCATAAATTTACTAGGGTCATAACAAAGAGACAGTTTAGTGTGATTTTTTTCCAATGTGGGACTTAGTAAGAATGATCATATAAATTCCACACTTCATGCTAAAGGCATCTTGGTCATTAATTAATTTTATTTTTATTACCTACTTCAATGTAATGGTTATTGGACTCATAGGAACATGGCACAACCTTTTTAGCATTGGCTGTCCAAACTTAACTCAAAAATCTGTTACTCAATCAAATGTCCTATGCAGATATGGGACAACTTGTTTAATAGACATCTATCTCTGCAATGGTGAGCGGCAAGAATTATGCCAGTGTTATGTAAAAGGCTTAACTCAGCCCGCTTATAGTTTGTTAAAAGGAATGTAAACAATCTAAGTAACATGAGGGATACAATTCTGTTCTCGTGGGCCAAAACAAACCTTGGCAAAACCACAAGCTCACATTTTGGCAAAAAAATACTTTACAAAATGGGGCAACAATTTACCCTTTAACATTACACTGAACTAAAGCATACAGCCAAAACAACACTGAAGTGGTATTAGGATAGGTCTCTGGATGTCCTTGAGTGGCCCAGACAATGTCCCTAATCCTTATCAAGACTCAAACCTCTGTCAAGGATTTGTGTAGAGATCAGATAATGACTGTTTAGACACTAGTCTTCCAATCTGATGTAGCTTTTGAGGATCTGCCATCAAGAATGGGATAAACTGTGCAAACACGTAGAGAGGACCTGCATATAATCGCTGCCGAAGGGGCCTCCAAAAATTATTAAATGAATGATCTAAATAATTTTAAGAATTTAAGATTTGAGAATAGCAATAAAATTCACACCAAGGGGTCTGAAAAAAGAAGCTTTTGCATACATGCAAATATTTGAAAATAAGTTTGTTATTCTTTTGGTACAAGAGACCCAAACTATTCCAAACAAGCCACCATCATAGTAAAAAGTCTGTTTCACAACTCTGTAGGTGAAGAGGATCCATGCACTGCTGGTGGTTTGTGCAGGTTTAATGTTCCTTTAAATAACCTAGATGTATATCACAGCAAAACACTATACAGTTTCTGTGTATATGTGGACTCATGAACAGGCACATTATCTGTTCCTAGGCATGACATTTTTGCTGGTATTTCCATTTACATATAACTTACAACAACCAGGCATAACATTATGACCACTGACAGGTAAAGTGAATAAAACTTATCCTCAGAGTCGATGTGTTAGAAGCAGCAAAAACAAGCAAGCATAAGGATTTGTGTGAGTTTTACAAAGGCCATTTTACAAATGGCTAGATGATAAGTCGGAGCATCTCCTGCAGCTCTTGTGGGGTAGACTAAAAGCCTTTCTTGCACTCAAGGTTCCATCCCAAAAGTATTTACTGGGGTCAATGTCAGGGCAGGTCACTAAGGGTCTTCAATACCAAAACATAAATTTAAAGGCCTGGGGTTCTACAGTTACACTAAAACAAAAATGGACCTTCTCCGAACTGTTGCTACAAAGTAAGAATGAAATGAATTTCATCAAACAATTTATTTTATATATTAATTTTAAGCACATTATTGGAAGATTGTGGCTTAAACTCATTTTTTAAGATGGGTGTCCTCATACTTTTGTACATAAAGTGGGTGTTTGGCTGCTTATTGTTTTCATTCAAACGGTCAGTAAGCTCCTTTGTTATTGCAGTCACATCAGTGTATTCACATGACCTTTCATATCCTTCAGTAACAGTCATTCCACTGTTTTATTACCTTTACTCAGAAGTAATTATCTTGTCTTGGCTCAAAGAAGACATAAAACAACCTTAACAGTAGTCACAGTATTTAATTATTTTAGTTTAATTGTTGTACCATATAAAAGTGTCACAGGGTTCTTAACCACAAAGTTGCCTGATGATTTATGTACAAAAATAAATAAACCCAAGAAATATGAAGAATCTATTATTTCTTATTGTTATATTTACCTATTCCTTTAATGAGACTTTTAATGGTTTGGGAATGGAAAACACTAATTGTTCAAGTTTAGAAGTGGACTTTTGCCAATTTTTTATTTTACTTTTAATACTAAAGATTAAGAGAAATGCTTTCTCAAATTTACTGTAGGAAAATGCTGTCTAGTCCTATCTGAATTTGTGTTAAAAAAAGCCCTCACCTGTTGAATTAAAACACCACATGAACCTGTTTGGCAATGTGAAGCAGACTAGAATGTCAGAAAAGGAGCACATGATGCTGTCCTCTAAACAGATTCAAATACAGATGCAAAACAAAGTCATTCAAAATCACCAGTCTGGAAAGAGTTACAAAGCCGTTGGTGAGGCTCCGGCACTTCAACAAACAAGTAAGAGCCATTATTATTGCTATTAATAATAATATCCATCACTAGAGAAAGCTTAGAATAGTGTTAAACCACCCTCAGAAGTGGCAGGTCTACTGAACACTAACCAAAAAATACATCAATAATCAATCATCCAGGAGGTCTCAAAGTTGAACAGAATGGCAGGGGTTATTTGCCTCAGTTAAAATCAATGTAAATGATTTCACAATAGTAAGACACAGAATAAAAATGCCTTCATGAAAGAGTTGCAAGGCATATACCACTGCAGAAAAACAATACAAAGTTTGAACATCTAGACTACCCCCAAGCAGTTCAGAATAATATTCTATGGACGGATTAGCCAGAGGTTGAATATTTTGGACAACATGGATCCTGTTCCATCTGGAGTAAGAATAACACAGTATCTCACTATAAGAACCAATGAACTGGGACTGCCTTTTTTAACCAAACCTGGATAACTTATGACAATTTCTGGAACCTTGAATAGTCCTGGAGAAGCAGTAGATCAGCATCCAGATGCTCAGCGTCTGGAGGCAGAACAAAATAGTGGCATTTGTCCAATGACTGGCAAGTTTGGAAGAAAAAAAAATGTTCGATGCAGTCCAGTGGAAGAGATGCTCAGCTTCTACAGGCAAATACATTGACGCTATGGGAATCTACAAGAAGTTAACAAAACGGAATCAGTTGATTTGTGTGAAGTAGCTGATTCTGAATGAACTCGTCTTTGAGATAATTGTGTTCTAACACATTTGTAGTCAATTAAATGTTAACACAACTTTACATATTTGACAATTTAAGGGGAAGCTGAGCTTCCTTTGCAGTCATAGAGAATTTTTTTAATGGCTCGAGTGGCCAGACTTAAATCCCATTGAGATGTGTTGGCAAGACCTTAAACAAGCAGTTTCTGCTTTAAATATTTCCAATAAAATTAACTTATGTGTAAAAAATAAATAATGGTAAATCTTGTCTTTAAGTATACATGACACAAAGCTACTGTAAATGAAAATGTTTTCCTCTTAGGGTTGGATTAACAGATGCCTGAACAGTCGTGCACGCCCTTATTGTTTGAATAATTTATAAATGACTTAACTGATCATTAGCTGGCACATCAAAACAGACAAGAGTTAACCTGACTTTTAAAAGCATTCAACATTTACGTGGAGCCACCTGTCTGGGCATTTTATTGTGTACACAGCGTTCATGTTTCCCAAAAAGACAGTTAATTCTGAATTATCTGTTTGTTTTTACTTGATCTTATTATTTAACTTTAATCTATCTTGAACAATTGACAAGACATTGATGGTACTAGTAGTTATACTCTTTTGGGTGTGAACTATCTATGTATTCAAAATAACAAGATAGAATGATAATAAAAAATAAAAGTAATAATTATATTTCTGTAAGCTGCTCCTTTTAGGGGTTGGTACAATGATTTGTGATCTGCATTATTAATCTGGCAATTCTTTTTACGCTGGATGCCCTTTCTGACACAGCCCTCCTACACTACATTGCGCTGATTTATGGTTAGATACCTATAGGACAATTCAGAGTTTCCATGGCTTCAAAGTTTTGGACAGTGGGAGGAAACCTGAGCTCTTGGAGGAAACCTACACATACATGGGGAGAACATGCAAACTCCCCAATGAAAGAACCCGGACTGCCCACAGGGGGATTGAACTTGGGACATTCTTTCTGTGAGGTGAAAGTGCTACTCACTGGATTTATGACCACAAGGTTTGTAACCACAAATCTTTTCAGTGGAGACCTGTCAGATCCTTTGAGAGAAAAATGTTCAGCAGAGCTAAATTTGATAATTAGTTCAATCTATGTGTTATGCCAGGTTATTCCTATTGAGTCCATGAGAAGGCCCCTAATCCAGAATTGATCGAACTGTCTTTGTCATTAGTAAGTTGCTTTGGATAAAAGTTTCAGCTAAATGCTGTAAATGTGAAATGTTCAAATAAAGAGAGAAAGGAATTTTTCCTCTTAACGCAGGTTTGAACACTCCCTCTTGCTTTACAAATATATCTGTTCTGTTCTATTCCTATAAATCATGCCTTTAACAATACCCATATTAATTATGTTCCAACATTGCAAGAACCCTAAACACACTTTACTTAATTCCTTCATCCATATTGATTTACAACTGAGACATTCATCAGTTCACTCACTGTTCTTTCAATGATTGATGGTTTAAAAAGTAAAAATGATACCTTCATATCTACATTAACAGAGACATAATATTACAAATATATATTATATAGTAATTTTCCTGACAATTATTGTCAACAATCCAACCAACTGTGTATACTGTATGCGATGACAAACAATCTCATAAACTTTCAATAGGATCAAGCAACAAAGTTGTCATGACATGTATTTTAGATGTTTCTTAGGTGGCAGTTCTGTCGGAATAAGGAAGATACCTTCCAACAACTTTCAAATAAATTGAATCACAATTCAACCCTTGTCAAGTCTTGTCTATGCAATTCTAACACAATAATCTATTTCTTTTGCTTTTTTATGGTATCATAGAATTTCTTCAAACCAGACTTGACTTGTTTAAATAAGAGACTATACTGTGGCCCTAGGCCTTTTTGTACTCTCTAATCTTTGTGAGTGTTATTGAGATTCTTTCAGGACACCTAGGATTCAGGATTCTTTCAAGCTTTGTTCAGCCATTTCAGATTGTACTACAGTATAAAGCATAGCAAAGAATGAATACAATACCAAAAAATGATCATTCTTATATTTTTTCTTTACAACTGGACAGATTTGTGCATGTTGCTTATTCAATAGTGTATGTTTATTATTAGTGTATATCTACAATACACTGTGTTGTCTTGCACATCGTTTTATGTTGCACCATGGTCTTGGAGGAATGTTGTTTCATTTCAATATGTGCTTGTATGTATATTAAATGACAATAAAGACTCTCTGACTGTGCATGTACAATTTTATAAACATCAAATGTGCATGTGGTAGCTTCCTCATTTGTTTTTAGTGCATGTTTAATCTATTCAATAATAATTTAGTTGACAAAAGTCAAACTTTTGTCAACTGTCACTTGTTTACAACAAATCTTGCTCCTAGATGAGCCACTTTTTATAGTCTGTGATTGTGACTGATGTATGTGGAAGTACCATATTGAAAATATTACAGGTTAAATTTAATTATCAGAGGGCTGCATGCTGGCTCAGTCGGTAACGCATCACATGGAAGAAGGAAATGAATTTGATCCTTGAATGAAGGTCCTGTCAGGTCCTTTCTGTATGGAGTTTGCATATTCTAACATGGTGTGGATGGGTTTTCTCTTGGAGCTCTGGTTTCTTCTAACAATTGTCATGCAAGTGAAGTGTATGGAAGATACACACTTAAATACACTTAAATTGTCATTTAATATAAGGAGTAGCTATTGTGTAATACACACTATGTAACCAAAACAGACAGCTGACACAGCTCTAATATTCATCTGACATACATGGTCAGGTGAGACAGTCGTGGTAACACCCTCCACATTTTAAAAAATGGTGATGCACGTTATAGAGGGTTATTTTTTAGCAGTGAGTGTTAGCAGTATAGAGAATAGTGATCATTTCAGATTCTTTAAAAAATTCTCAGGCAAATCTAAATTGCTCATAGAATTTGGCATTGCAAGTCGAAAATGCTTTTCTAAAGTTTACAACTGCTCTTATAAATAACTTTGTCAGGCATCAAATGATTTACTGTCAGCCATCCATAATTAAGCTGAGATCTTGCAATAGCAGGAGTTTATTCTGCCAGCATAATGATCCCAAAGCAAGTCGGGGCCTTCAGAGGGAACAGATACGCTGATAGCGGTGCACATTCTCAGTGTGAAGAATGAGGAAGGAGGGGGAATGAAAGGATCGTACCCTTTAATCTACACTGACATTCCCTATCCTCCACACGGGTGCTCATATATCTCTGCTCAGGTTGAGATCCAGTAAAAACATTTCCCTCAACACAATCTGCCTTGTTAAGATCTTATCCTGGCTAACATACACAATGAAAAATGAATTATTGTGACTGAGTTTCATGTGTGAATTTAATTAAACTGCCCCGTAGGTGCCAGTGTTTTCGAACAGTAAGATAAGACAACATTGCCAGAGTAGAATTTTAAGAATGATCTTGTTAAATTCATTTTGCATGTAGATAAAACGGGAAAAAAATGTAAATCTGTCAGACATCAAGCTAATTTGTTGAAATGTGACCATGTCAGTCAGCATACCAGTGTACCTCATCACTTCAACAAAATAGCTTGCAGAGGAAACAATCATTTCCTCACTATTAGCCATACAATATATAATGTCAAACCTTTGCCCCTGAAGTCTTGGGTGTTAAAGGGTTTTTGTGTCGTGGCATGTGTGTGGTGCTAGTATCTAAAGTTCATGGCCACAGGCCTCCTCAGAAACATCTGTACCACTGTAAACATTTCTCCTTATCTGGTTAATTTGGCACATTTTTGCTGCTATCACTACAAAAGTCAGTTCCTACAGCATCAACACAGAAAGCCACTTTATTTCAGATGCCGGACCTTATGCAAGTCACACTCTGACCATCTGCTACTAAGCTACATTGTCTTTACCAGTCAAAACCAGATTTCTAGAACTAAGGACTACTGTTTGCTAGTAGAAATCTGTGTGACACAGTTTGTATGTATTCAGCACAAATGATACATTTCCATGTGCCCAAGACCAAAAATTATAAATGGGAACAAGCAACACTTCATTCTGAAAATCAACAAAAAAATGACAGACATCATTAATCCTGGTATGTAGCCGAATGATAGTGATGGATCTTCTAGACTTGTGCAAAATAATAATCGTAATGGTTTCATAAATACAAAACATTAAAAAGCTCTTTGAAATGCTTTTGGGCCAAGACAAGAAGGGGGTGAACTCAATTGGAGAGATGGATTTAACAAATTTATTAATAATGAAAAAAGGCAATCCACAACAAATGTACACAAGTCAGTTAGGAACTAGGAAGGATCTAAACTAAATGCTAAACTAATCATGAGGGGACCATGCCAAGCTAACCCCAAGCTAAAAATGAACTAAACAAAGCTTAAACAGAATAAACAGGACTGAATAGGGCTCAGAAGATGAAACAGGACAAAACAGAGCTAAACAGACAAAAAATCTAACAAATGCCAAACACATCTAAAAAGACAAAAACAAACACAAAGATAAATTCTAATGCAGGCAAACAGTATAAAACAATATACCAAAGTAGAACAGTAGAACCCCAAATCAACATTCACTTCCAATGGTCTCCATTTGAAGGTTTCCCAGCTTTCCTTTTAAATGTTGTCAGATGAGGGACAGCTGGGGTCAGTTAGCATAGATGAGACCAATCAGATAAGGGGTTTTGTCAGGCATGGCAGGTGTGCAGAAGCCCCAACAGGAGGCTGAATATGTGGCATGTCAACATAGTGAGCTTTTAAATATATATTTATTCAGAATAGAATAATAGAATAATTGTGTGTGTACAAAAAAGGTTAAATAGAAATGAAAAGAAATGAGTTGATGTGTGTTCCGGGTCAAACCCCAAACAAATTCTACTGTTTCTCAGTGTTGTTGTGTACGTCATATTCGTACTTGTTTAACGTCAGAATTTGTGCCGTTATGTCCTCTGTTTACAAAACGCAATAGCAGACATACCCTAAACTGAATTTATTTTAGTTTTGGTGTTTTATAGGTGATGCTATGGAAGAATTCCACTTCACTGTCAGTCCACACATATATGATCCTCACATTTGTTCCTCGTAGCACCATTGTTGTTAGCGTACAAGAAAACTAATTTTTAAGGCTTCTGATTGGCTTAAATCCTCACCTGTGCATTCAATAAAAGCGCTTTTTTGTGGTTTTATGGAGACAAAACATTTATTTAAAATGGGGATTTTTTAATAAACTAAGAGGGAGAAATCATTTAAAAAATACCCATCTACCTGGGTATTTTGACTATGCCTAAATAATTTGGTATTCTCTGTGCCAAAACATCAAGTGTAGTGAAAAGGAATGGTAACATTACAAAGTGGTAAATAGAGTTAAACCATGACATAGATAGAATAGAATGATTTTATTTGTCATTACAAATACAGATGTACGGTACAACAAAATTCCTGGAGCAGACAGGGTTAAGGGTCTTGCTCAAGCACACTACAGTGTCTGCAAAGCAGAGCCTGGATGTGAACGGCCAATCACTGGTTGATAACCCAAAGCTCTACCTACTAGGCTACCACTGTCCCAGATCTGTTGGAACAAACAATCTCTTCAACATGTTCTTGTTATAACTGAGCTTAATTAGTCAACTGATACAGGTACTCCACTGTGTAACCAGTAGATCATGGAAGGGCGTTCCATGTTGTTCAAATAGCAGCAAGTTTGTTGAGTCTTTCAACCCCCACCTCAAAGCCATCCGGACAGCAGCCCTGCACTCAACCTGGCCTTTTGATCAGTTTGTTGAGCTTATTTGCATACCTACTTCTGTTGCTGCTTCACCAGCAGACTGCAGCAATGAAAATCACACTCTAGATTTACACAAACAAGTAACTATGAGTGTGTCTTTGGGCCCTAAGTTACACCCTGCGCAAGGCGAGTCGCAATGCGCATTGCTATCTAACACCCTGAGAACAATTTTCATGCCTGCATCGTTAAAATAGCAATGGTAATGGTAACATTACAAAGTGGTAAATACTTTACTATCCACACTTTTTTGGAATGTGTTTCAGGCCTAAAATTAATAAATGAAATAAAGTTGAGCAAAACATGAAATACGGTCTGCTACTAAGTATAAGCGAATGTACGAAGTTCGGCAACTAATTTCACATCAAATGCCAGATGGTTTCATGGAAAGTAATGACTAATTATCACTCATACCGTTTTGCTTATAAGAACTTAATTAAAACTGCAGTATGAGACAACCATTATCATCCTTGAAATATGTTGGGATATTAACATACTATGCAAATTTAAAGAGGAACTTTCTGGCTAAACCGGTTTTCACATTGTCAACAAACACCAGGGCCTAAAGCAAGAGTCTGCTTCAGTTTATATTTCTTTTTTTATTTAGATATGAATCAACAATCTTAGTTTCTGTGCATAGTATGTTATGCCCTGAGGTTGACTGGTGGACATATTCCTTTCTGTGTGAGGTGATTCCATGATAGACTTCTGATTCATGGTGACAAGATAAAAACAAATGAATAGCTGACTAACAAGTGAAAAAAGGGTTTAAGTCAGTTAACGTTTCTCTACAGCAGGTTTACTGTCACATGATGGTTGACCTAATGGCTTTTATTATACCTACACCTGAGGGCATGAGAGAAAGTCATTTGTAACTGATACTGAGAATATAATCATACTCACACTATGTGCCTAATGATGTGATATTGGATTCTCAACATGTAATACAAACAAAAGCTTAGAATTCTGAAAACTGGCTTATAATTTAGAAGAACCAATTGATTTATTTCACATGCATTGATGTAATAAATGAACATTACATCAATGTTCAGGGTTAAGATAATTGCTCAAGGACACAACAGTGTCTGCAAAGCAGAGCCTGGATTTGAACCTCTGGTTGATAGCCCAAAGCTCTACCCACTAGGCTACGAATGTCCCAGATCTCTTCCACATTTTCTTGTTACAACTAAGCTTAATTAGTCTACTGCTGCAGGTACTCCACTGTGTGACCAGAAGATAATAGAAGAGGTATTCCATGTTGTTCAAATAGCAGCAAACTTGTTGAGTCTCTCTTTCAACCACCACCTCAAAGCCATCAAACAGCAGCCCTGCACTCAACCTGGCCTTTTGATCAGTTTGTATAGCTTATTTGCATACCTACTTCTGTTGATGCCTCACCAACAGACTGCAGCAATGAAAATCACACTCTAGATTTACACAAACTCGCAACTAAGAGTGTGTCTATGGGCCCTAACTTACACCCTGCACAAGGCTAGTCGCAATGCGCATTGCTATCTAACAACCTGAGAACATGCCTTGCACCGATGTCGTTTAAATAGCAAAGTGTTTATGCCAATGAATAAATATTTTACTGCCAATAGCCGTGGTAGTCTCAAAATGTGTGTTTACGTAAATTACAGGCTTATTTTTATCTTGCACAGGGGAGCTACTGAGCGGAAAAAAACCTTGACAACAGTCAACAGTCTAAAAAGCAGATGTTCATTGCTATATTGACAGTCAATTGTCAACACAGGCACGTACACCTCTGCTTGTTACGCACACTTGAGCACAGCAGTACACAAACCCGGGGCCAAACAGGGGCCCATTACATCAACAATAATCAGAATACAAAATCAACTAACTTTATTTTATATTATTTTGTGAGGGCACAGTGGCTATAGATTAAAGACCTGGCTGATTACACTGTATATCATACCTACAACAGTGTGTGAATAGTTTTCTATTGTATTCACACCAAAGCACATACTGTAATAGATGACTGTAAAAGATCAGCCTGCACAGGATAACTTTTTCTATGCTTTTTACCATGCTTGAGGCGTAGATAAGTCCCAGGTGGTTAATCATACTAATGAATGAAATTAGTTACAAAATAAATAAATATCACAAATCAAAATCTCAGACAGGGAATGGTGTTTGATTGTGTGAAATTGGAGCAAATTTGTTTTATGGACAATATCAAATTATTAATTTAATGACAGATCGTTTAGTTGGAACACATTGAATTCATGGGTTCTGTGAGCTTTCTTTGAGTTTCCCTGTTGGTTAGCAATATGTTCACTGAGAAGCAAATGGCAATGCTTCCAAAAGCTAACCAAGCATTCCTAATGACCTGCAAGTAATTCTATAGCAATGGAAATAGAAAGACCAAGTGCGTGTGTTTGTTTACAATTGTGTGTATGTGTGTTTGTGAAAGCTGTAGTGTGTCAGGCTCAGCAGGTCTGCTGGGAGTTTGATTGTGTTTCCTGTGCTTGCAGAGTTGGGCCGAATCCTGTCCCCACTCCCCCTACCTTCCTCCATCTGCCCTTTGCGCTCCATTCCTTCACCACCACCACCCCCCTTCACGCCCTTGTGCTGGCCCACACCCAGCTCACAGAAGCTATCCCCCCTAGCCATCTTGTCCAGCTCAAGACAAGCTCAGTGCACTGTTGTGCTACCAATGTTAATGAATCATTTGCATGATGTGAAAATAAAATTAAAAGGATGATCCACCTGGGCTCATTTTTATGATTGCAATAAGTATTTAACAACTTATGGTAATTAAATTTCTGACCTCTAGGACTGGAGCCACCTACCAAGAATAATGCTATTATAAGGTGCAGGTCTCTGGGGGGTTTGGGCCCTTGGTCATAGAAACTTGCGGTGATCAGATATGTTCGGTTGCTGACATTCTGCATCTCTTGTCTGATCACTCAGGTTGACCCAGTTACCTGCTCGCTCTCTTTAGTTGTACTGTTGTAATTAGGGGTTATAAAGTCTCATGCTACTCAATGCAAACTGTTTAATCTTTAAGAATACACATTGAACTAAATTTTAATTTAACTACAACATCTTTTTACCACGAGGAACTTCTGATGGAAACCTTTTTTACCCTCTGAGGTTAAAAACAGCAAGTCAAGACAGCTCTGCTAACACTTCTGCTCCAGATAGATGTGATGGAAACCTGGCATGTTTGCACCAAAATGTCAAGAACTCACAACATACATTATACTGTATACTGAAAAATCCCAATCATTTTAGCAGGTTATATATATAGGGCCATTGTTACCCTCAGCCTGCTCAGCAGTGCTAGTCACGTTTCTCCTCAGTCAGGAGTAGTAAAGGAAAAATACATTTTGTAATAACCTAATATTAATAACTGACGAAGTTTCAACATCATGTTGACAATATGACAAACTGGTGGACTGAAAGTAATTAATTTGTTCATAATAATACATACACATTATGTAATACATATACATTAAATGCTTGCCCGAACCAACATCAAACCAGAACAATTCAGTTCATCTGTGCTTTGGCTTAACTTATTCATGATTAGTTTGTTTCAGACCTAATGTACACATTGTAAAGCTGATAGCCTGAGCATTTTGCTTACATTATGTTTCTCCTCCTTCTGGTTGGAACCTCTTTTAATTATAGGCTAAACAGAACATGAAGAAACAGCACTCCCGAGGAACTGTTTGTTGATAGGAGGTACTAGAGGATAGTATGAAGATTAAAGAATTTAGTCTTTGTGTTCCATGGTTTTACCGTAATTGGGTGTTGGGTAAATTTAAACCAGGCTTCTATCCAATAATTGCATCCCATTCAGTGTTCTGCACCGTGAAAGCACGTGTGGTTAGATCCTGAGGCAGAGTTTTTACCTTCCCATCTGCTAATCTCGTTCAACTTTACCTGAGCGCCTGAGTCAACACTGAGAGAAACTGTGGATAAGACGTTATTACAGTGTGTAATTGAAGTCATGCTGACTGATGGTAATTTACAATGTTTTATAAACATTTTCCCCCAATGTATCTTTAAAGTGACGTCAACCGATTTTAGAAATTTAACAACTGACTCGAGGCATCCACCAAACAATGATGAATTGTGTGCAGTTGATCTGGCACTTTCTTTGTGAAACTGCAGAATATGGGTAAGCTTTGGCAGACGGCATCTCTGAAGTCTTTTAAACAGGCTTGGCTCATCGTTTCCTATTTCAGCCAGGCACAATACATGTTTACAGAAGTTCTATTTTTCTTGAACTTAGAATCACTTTTTTGTGTGTCAGTAAATACATATTGCAGATGTTTAACAATGATGAATTCAGTCTGTTTCTGGCATGGTGACATACAAAAGCCATGGCTTGGAGGAAAAGATTTGGGTTGACCTTAAAAGAACCTTCTCTTACGTTCTATCTGTAAATGAGTACATTATTTGCTTGTGGAGAATAAAACTCAGGCTTGTGGTGAGTCAAAAGACACAGTGAAAGCACTATATGGACAGTGGGAAAGCACCACTAAAATGTCACTAGTACATTGCCGGAAAGCAAATATTCACCCATTTGCTTATCAAGTACACAAAGAAAACCAGTTATAAATATACGTATACACTTCAGCTGTATATGACATACCCTTTTCCCCAGTATTTTCCTTTGTGCAATGCAAGCGATTTAAAGATATGAAGAAAATCTGGGTTTAAAGAAAATTTGGTAGCCTGCACCCTACCCCCAACCCTACTAAACAGCTTTGGAATTAACTGGAACATCTATTGCAGTTTTCTTGTCCAACATCAGTGCTCAAACATACAAATACTCTTTTGAGTGAATGAACACAGCTATTCCCCCTTCACTGCAGCAACTGCCAACGATGCCCACGAGATGGTACCCAGCTGACTGGTCGCAGCGCAGAGTTTAAAATCAAGTCGAAAAGCACAACATCCCTCTGCACCACCTGGGTGCCCCTAAGCAAAAGTTTTGCATAAAGACCAAAATCAGCATCCTGTTTTGACCTCATATCTGTAACTGTACTTTACTTTTTGGGTGTGGTCGTTAACAGTGTCAAACTCTTAAGACTGTACCAGGATTTGGAGGATGTCAGGTAAAAACTGCTGCTGAAGGAAATGTTGGGTAGGAACAGAATGTTAGGTTTAGTATTCACTTTAATTCATTTAGGATATAATCTTTATTCTTTAAAAAAATCTTAGTGCACAAGACTGCCCTCATGTGCACAGTGCACAACATGGAGGGAGCGCATGTCTGGAAAATGTACCCTCCTCTGACACAAGCAGGTCTTCCACAGTGTAAGACTAATTGGCTACCCTAATTGGGAGACCGTAAACCATATAGTAAAAACAATTATAATTAACATAATGAATATGTGAATTCACTTTTTACTGTTGTAGTTCAGCAATTAAAAAATCAATTATAAAAATGTCACTGATCTTATCTCTGATTTATCTGAAAGTAATTGCATTAAAAAAAGAAGGCAACAGGCATTCAGTTAGCATGCTTTCTAGGAGATATCTGTAGGGAGCAAGTATAGCATGCATGCTGTATGTAATTTTAATAAGACAAGGTCATAAGGTTTTGGGCTACACTGGAAGTAAGATTTCATTTTCGCTTGAAATGTAAATGATTAAAATGACCACTGTTATATGTCTGCAATCTTAACTAATTTGCCCCCTGCCTCTACATGTATCAAACCAAACATCACACTATATACACACAACAAGGCTAAAATATAAGGATACCTTATACATCCTAATTATTGATTTCAGGGGTTTTAATCATGGCTATAATGAACATGTGAATTATCTAAGAATTAATTATATAAAATAAATTAAATGTGAACGATCTTACAGCAGGGCAGATGTGTGGGTCCTTTCCTGGTTCAGCATGACTGTGCCCCTTCACATAAATGAAGACATGATGTGACAGCTGCTGGGGACAAACTCCAGTGGCCCTGACCTCAATCACTCTGTACATCTTTGGAATTAATTTGCATGTCGATTGTGAGACAGTCCTTGAAGCCTGGCATCAGTAATTTTGTCTAAATAGACACAAATTCACCGAACTTTATTTTATTTGTGAATATACTTTTATTCCTCCATTTCAAAGATGCAATTCATTTCAAGGTATTGGAATCAATTTTGCATGTAAAGGACAACAGAGAAGCTTAAACTGAATGCCCTTGATCTTCAATCTCTCAGACAGCACTGCATCAAGCACCACCACTTAACACCACTAATATCTGATGTAACCACATGGGAAGGGTATTACTTTGGCAAAGCCTTTGTCAAGCAAATACAGTTTTACATGCACAAATGCTACTTAAAACCTATGTTAACCTTGCACAGAAGCAGCATCCACTTCTCTGGACTTTGAGGCATCTAAGATGGACCATCACATAGTGGAAACGTATATTGTGCTCAGATGAATCAGTATTCTAGGTCTTGTTTTGGAAAAACTGGACACCGTGTGATGTAGACCTGAGACAAAAAGTATCACCCAGACTGTCATCAGCAACAAGTCCAAAAGCCAAAGACTTGCCTTCAAGATGTCCTCTTTTCCAGGGGCTGTCATGCATTTTTTCAACAAGACAACGCAAAACCACATGCTGCACCACTTACAAACTGCTATGCAGTAACCTCTGTGCCCTTGAGCAAGACCCTAAAACCTCTAAGCTTCAGGGGTGTCAAACAATGGCTGACCCTGCACTCTGACCTCAGCATCATTACAAGCTGGAATACATAACAAAAGCATTCAGTTGTAGTGTACTTACATATGTATACTCCCCTCCTACAAATGTATTGGAACAGTAAGGCTGATCAGTTTATTTCTGCTGTAAACTGAATACATTTGGGTCTGACATTAAAATATAAAAGATAAAGATAGATAAAGAGACATTTCAGCGTTTATGTCCAGGTATTTACATCTTGGTCTTATGCACAGTTCAGAAGATAATATGAAAAATCAATCAGAGCCATTGCACAAATTTTGGTCATAGACAGTACAACCATTTGGAATGTTTGGAATGTCCTGAAGAAGAAAGTCGTCATTGGTGTACAGATGTAACAGATGTCCAACAGGTAGACCAAGGAAAACAACCGAAGATTAGGAGAGAAACATTTAGTGTGCTTTAAAAAGACCCTAAAACAGTTGTTAGACATCAGCAACAACCTCCAAAGGACA